>JAREIK010002685.1:0-30152 GCA_029783825.1 Sapria himalayana
AATCAAACAATCTATCTATCTACCTATCTATCTGTCTGTCTGTCTAGCTCTCTATTTCTATATCAATCTATATATTTATATGAATATCTATCCAACTATCATTTAGTCTATTAGTATATCAGTCTATCATTTTATAAGTTTATCTCTCTATTTATTTATCTACAATTTTTTTAATCTCTCTATCTCTCTATCTATTTACTTATCTATTTATCTATTTAACTATTTATTTATCTATTTAACTATTTTCCATCAGTCTAGCTGACTATTTGTATATCTTTTTATATGTCTATCTTTATTTCTATATGACTATCTTTATTTCTATATGTCTAATTGTCTATCTATCTATTTATCTGCATATCTATAAAATTATCTAACTATTTATCTAACTTTCTATCTGTCTGTCTATCTAGATAATTATCTAACTATCTAACTATCTATTTTTCTATCAATCTATTAGTCAATATATGTATCTAACTATCAAAATATGTGATTATGTGTCTATATATCTATTTGTCTATGTATCTATTTAACTATCTATCTATCTATAAATCTATCTATCCATCTATGTTTCTATATATCTATAAATCTATTTTTCAATTTATCTAGGTAACTATCTACCTATCTATTAATTATTATATATGTCTATCTTTTTATCTCTCTATATGCCTTTTAGTTTTTAAATCTATAAGTCTATGTGTTTATCTAGCTATTTATCAATAAATCTAATTTTCTATTTGTCTATATATTAATATGTCTATCTATCTATATTTTTATCTATCAATCTATCAATATGTCTTTCTGTATATTTATCTATCTATCTATCTATCAATATGTCTATCTGTATATTTATCTATTAGTCTCTTTTTATATATGTATATCTATCAATCTATTTGTCTATATGTCTATATTTATATCTATCAAAATTATGTAACTATCTAACTATCGATCTTTCTATCTGAATATCCATCTAAATATATTACAATCTTTCTATCTATAAGTCTATCAGTTAATATTTCTATCTATCTATATAAATATTATATTCATCTATCAATTTGTATATCTATTTATTTATCTATCTATATATCTATATATCTATATGTCTATATGTATATCTATCTATGTATCTATCTATCTATATGCCTATCTATCTATCTGTCAATCAACCTATCTATCTATCTATATATTGATCTATCTATCTATATATCTTTTTTTCTATCAATCTATCTATTTATGTGTGTATCTATTTATTTGTCTATCTGTATATTTATCTATTAGTATATTTTTATATATGTATATCTATCCATCTATTTCCCTATATGTCTATATGCCTAAATTTATATCTATCAAAAATATGTAACTATCTAACTATCGATCTTTAGATCTGAATATCTGTCTAACTATATTACAATCTTTCTATCTATAAGTCTATCAGTTAATATTTCTATCTATCTATATAAATATTATATTCATCTATCAATCTGTATATCTATTTATTTATCTATCTATATATCTAGAGGTGTCAAACGTGCCCGGGCGAACAAAGCACGTGCCGTGCCGTGCCTTGGCACGGCACGCCGGCACGGGTCCATCCCGTGCCGGTTCTCGCAGGCACGCGTGGCACTGGCGGCGTGCCATGCGTGCCTGCGTCGTGAGTCGTGAGTCGCGACTCACGAGTCGCGACTCGTGACCCAACCGGGCCCCGCCCCCGGTAAAAAGACCGCGGGTCGGGTCCAAACAGACCCGCCCTGCCTGCCCTGCCTTGCCGTGCGCCCGTGCCGCCTGGCCAAGCCACGGCACGGTAGCACGGCTGGGCACGTGAAAAATGGGCCGTGCCGTGCTGGGCCGGCTCGTTTGACACCTCTATATATATCTATATGTCTATATGTATATCTATCTATGTATCTATCTATCTACATGTCTATCTATCTATCTATCTATCTATCTATCTATATATCGATCTATCTATCTATATATCTTTTTTTTCTATCTCTCTATCTATCTATTTATGTGTGTATCTATTTATTTGTCTATCTATCTTTCGATTAGTGTGCCTATTAATCTATTTGTTTATCTATTTATCTGTCAATCAATCTATCTCTCTCTCTAACTATACATCTTTTATCTATCTATTAGTCTACCAATCTATAATTTTTTTTTTCTGCCTATCTATTTGTTTATCTATCAATATATCTATCTATATATTTTTCTAAATATAATATATAATGTTATATATATAATATATATTTGTTTAACTATTTATTTGTCTATCTATATATTTTTCTAAATATCTATATGTCTATCTATTTATCTATATCTATATATCTGTCTATCTATCTAGCAATATATTTTTACACACACACACACACACACACACACACACACACACACACACATATATATATATATATAACATTATATTTGTTTTTTTGTCTATTTCTAAATGTATCTATTTGTTTATCTATTAATTTGTCAATCTTTCAATCAATCTTTTTGTTTATCTTTCTATGTAAATCAATAACTAACTAACAATCTATTTGTCTATCTACCTTTCTGTTTATTTGTCGAACTATCTAATTATTTAACTATCTTTTTGTCTATTAACCTATTAGTCTTTATCTTCTCTCTATCTCTATATCTATCTATATGTATTTCTAGCTAATTGTTTATTTAGCAATATATCTATTTTTTTATCTAAATATATGTATATCTGTCTATTTGTCAATCTATCAATCTATCTAATTGACTATCTATCTATCTATCTATCTATCTCTCTCTCTCTCTATCTATTATCTATTTATCTATATATTTGCGTATCTATCTAACTAAGTATCTATTTGTCTATCTATTTAAATATTTATCTATCTATCTATTTATCTATATGTATATATATGTATGTATGTATGTATATAATCTATGTATATATCTAACTAATTTCCAATATGACTATTTTTATTTTGTCTATCTATCTATCTGTTTATATGTCTATCTATATTTCTATCCATCTATATGTCTAACTAACCATATATATATATATGATTATCTATCTATTTATATATCTATCTATTTGCAAATATGGGTATGTATCAATCTATCTTTCTATGTAACTATCTATCATTGAATCTATCTATATATATTACTGTCTAACTATCTTTCCGTCGATTAGTCTATCATTCTATAAGTTAATCAATGTATCTTTCTATCTATATATCTATATATCTATTTCTTTGTCTATTTGCCTATCTAACTATCTATATGTATATCGATATATTTTTTTATCTATCTAACTATCCAACTATCTATCAGTCTATTAGTTTATAAGTCAATCTAACTATTTATTTAACTAACTATCTTTCTATTTTTCAATCTGTGTATATATCTATCTATTTTTCTATTTAATTATCTAACTATCTATCTATATATCTCTCTATGTATCTATTTGTCTAACTATCTTACTATCTAAATATGTGTTTATGTGCTTATCTATAAATGTTTATATATATATTTTTAATCTAACTACCTATCTATATATATATCTTTTGATTTATCTATTTATCTATCTATCTATCTATCTATCTATATCTCTATCTGTCTAATTATTTATATATCTACCTACCTACCTACCTACGTATCTATATATTTTTCTTTATGGCTATGTCTCTATCTCACTCTCTACCTTTGAATTTATCAGTCAATAAGTCTATGTATCTACTGATCGATATATCTAATTGTCTATAAGTCTATCTGTTTAAATGTTTATCTTTCTATCTATCTATCTATCTTTCTTTCTTTATATCTATTTATAATAAATCTATCTATATATTTATCTATCTATCCTTCTATCTATATATCTATTTGTTATTTATCTATCGGCCTATCTATTTATATGTCTATCTTTCAAACTATCATTTGTCTATATGTCTAAATGTCTATCTATCAATCTATGAACCTATTTATCTGTATATTTCTCTAATTATTAACTATCTATCTGTTATCTATCTATTTATGTGTGTGTATGTGTGTGTGTGTGTATTAGTATATCTACCTATATTTTTATCTGGCTATCGGTCTATCTAATTATATGTCTATCTTACTATCTATATGTTTATATGTCTATCTATCTATATTCCAATCTATCTATCTATATATCTATCTATTTATTTATCTATCTATCTATTTATATATCTAACTATCTAGCTATCTCTATATCTCTCCAACTATCAATTTGCATATTTTTATATTTATCTTTCTATCTACTTATCAATCTATTTGTTTATCTAAATATCTATCTATCTATTTTTCTACCTATCTATTTATCTTTTTGTCTATCTATCTATCTAAATATCTTTTATCTATCTATATGTCTATCAATCTACCAGTCTTTAGGTAAATTTAGCTATCTATTAATCTACCTATCTATCTATTTTTTTATATGTCTATATATGTATCTTTCATTCAATCTATAAATCTATATGTCTACTTGTCTATCTATCTATCTATCTATTTGTATATATCTTTATATATATATATATATATATATATATTTTCCGGTCTATCTATTTATTTATCTATCTTTCTAAGTGTCTATCTATCCATCTATATATCTGTCTATTTGTCAATATGCATATCTATCTATCTAACTATGCATCTATCTATGTGTCTATCATGCTCTCTGAATATCTAGCTATCTATTATCTATTTGTTTATATATCTATCTATCTATTTATATATTTATTTATTTCTCTATTCATTGATATATCTAATTATTTCTCTATATGTCTATCTATATTTTTATCTAATATCTCCCTATTTGTCTATTTGTCATTCCATATATCTATCTATCTTTATATATATACACACACACACACACACACACACACACACACACACACACACACACACACACACACACACACACATATATATATATATATATATATCTATCTATCTGTTTATCTTTCTATCTATATATCTATCTTTCTATCTATCTATTTATCTATCTATCTATCTATCTATATATCGAGATGTATTTCTATCAATTTGTCTATTTATATATTTCGTTATGTGTCTATTTATTTATTTATTTATCTAATTATATATATGTATCTATCTATTTGACTATCTATATCTGTGTCTATCTATCTTTTTATTTAATTATCTATTCATCTATTTGTCTATTAGTCTATAATAATATTTGACTATCTATGAATCTATTAGTCTATGTATCTTTGTGTCTATGTGTCTTTTAGTCTATCCTTCTTTCTATCTACTTATCTATTTTTTCTATGTGTCTATATGTTTACATGTCTATATATCTATCTATCTATTTATCTATCTATCTATCTAACTATCTATATGTCTATTTGACTATCAGTCTATCAGTCAATCTATTTATCTATCTATTTGTCTATCTATATTTCTATTTGTCTTTCTGATTTTTTGTCTATATATCTTTCTATCTGTCTAGCTAGTTAGCTAGCTATCTATCTGTCTATCTGTATGTCTATATATCTTTCTATCTATCTATATATGTATTAATCAATTTATCAATTAGTCTATATATCTATCTTTTTATTTGTTTTTTTATTTAAATGTCTATATGTCTATCTTTCAATCTATGTAACAATCTAACTATATACAATTATATCTATATATCTAAATATCTAACTATATATCTATCAAAATATCTAACTAACTTCTTTCTATTTACCTAAAGTCAATTTATTTATCTGTCTAATTATATATTGATTTATCTATCTATCTATCTATCTATTTGTATGACTATCTATTATTCTACCTATCTATTTGTCTAGCTCTTAATCTATCTATCTATCTATTTTTGTATTTATATATGTTGGGAAATTGCGCTTCCATGGCAGTGAGATTAAGATACAGAAACAACAAAAACACAGAAAACAAGCAATATATATATCCCAATCCAGCAACCATTCACGATAGAATCAAAAAAATGAGAAACAAACACTAAAAATAATGTGGTTCGCTATTCGCTCAGTACGACTAGCTACATCCACCAAAAAATGCTTATGCGTTACAGATTAAATCAACAGAAATGTCTTATAGTATGCAGCACACAATGCAGTAATGATAAATCACTTAGAGAGAAGAGAGAGAGAGATGATGAATAGTTCCATGGGTCCAAAAACAGCCACCCAAAAATAAAATTACAAAACATTTTATATATTAAAAAAATCTCTCGGTTCATTTAATCGGAGCGGGTCGGATCATGGGACGGGTCAAGCTTAGCTCCAAAAATATCAGCCCTCTGACTGGACAGCGGGACCTCTATTATTGTGCTACTGCTGCATCCCCGGCCTCTTAATATTTCCTTTCCTACACTTATATGAAAATATTAAAATAGAAAAAACATTTGGTGATACAAACAGATTATTAAAAAACAAATTACATATACAACAATATATCTTGTTATTTGCCTATCCATCTTTCTATCTATCTCTCTATCTATCTTTCTATATGTCTATCTACTTATATATCTATGTATTGATCTATCTATCTATTATATCTATCTATTTTTCTACCTACATATCTATTTATCTATCTATCAAGGTGTCTATCAATCTATTTGCGTGTCTAGCTATTTGTATATTTTTTCTATTTGTTTATCTATCAATGCATATATCTATTTATTGATCTATTTATAGATCTATTTATCTAAAATATTTATATCAATCAATATATCTATCTATATATCTCACTGTTTATTTGTCAATCAATTTATTTGAGTATTTCTCTATTAGCCAATATTTTTATATCTCTATATATCTATATGTCTATCTCTCTATGTGTTTCTATATTTATCAATCAATCTATATATTTATCTATTTTTTATGTATGTATCTATCTATCTGCCTATCAATCAATTTATTTATCTACTATCTATCATTCTATGTATCAATTTATATATTTTTCTATCTATCTATAGCTTTATTTGTCTATAAGTCTATTTTTCTATTTGTCTATTTCTATCTTTCTATTATTTATCAATCAATAAATCTGTCTATATGTCTAGCTAACTATCAATCTATCTGTCTATCTTTATATTAGTCTATCTATTTATCTTTCTATTTAGCCATCTATCTATTTATCTATCTATCTTTCAATATTTTTATCTGTCTATCTATCAATTTGTACTTCTATCTATCTATCTATAGGTCTATTTATCTACTTGTATATCTATCCATCTATATATCTGTCTGTATATCTATCTATGTAACTATCTATATATTTATTTATTTATTTATTTGTCTATCTATCTATTTGTCTATCTATCTATCTATCTACCTATCTATCTATCTGTTTATCTATCTATCTGTCTATCTATTTATCTATCAATCTAACTAACTATCTTTCTATCTATAAATTTATTTTTTGGTCTATTTTCCTATATAGTGATCTATCTATCTATCTATTTGTCTATCTATCTATTTGTATATCTATATATCTATCTATCAATCTATTTATCTATTTGTATATCTATATCTCTAACTATCTACTGATCTATCTGTCTATTTCTCTACCTATCTATCTATCTGACTATATGACACTTTATCTATTTTATTATCTATTAGTCTAATGATTAATATTTCTATTTGTCTATCTTTTTCACTAGCTATTTTAAATATATATATATATTTGTCTCTCTCTATCTGCTTATCTACCTATTTGTCTATCTTTCTATTTATTTATCTGTCTATTTATTTACCTATTTATCTATTTTTTTATCTGTATATCTATTAATCGATCTATCATTCTGACTTTTTGTCTATCTATCTAACAATCTATTTATCTATCTGCTTATCTATCAATCTATCTATCTGTATATATGTCTATCTGTCTAAATATCAACTACATATATATCTATCTATTTATTTGTCTGTCTATCTTTCTATCTATCTTTATATCTACTATCTATATATCTATCAGTCTATCTATTTGTCTTTTTGTCTATCTATTTATCTATCTCTCTATCTATCTATATATCTATCTATGTATCTATTTATCTATCAATTAATCAATATATTTTTCTATATATTTGTCTATTTGTCTAATTATCTATTTGTATGTGTCTATTTATTTATATATTTTTCATTAAATCTATCTATTTATCTATATCTATCTGTCTTTTAGACTAAAAGTTTATTTGTATATCTATGAATCTTTCAATTAGTCTATGTATCTTAGTGTCTATCAATATATCTATATATCTATATATCTATCTATCTATTTATCTATATGTCTATGTGTCTACATGTCTATCTATCTATCTATCCATTCATCTTTCTATCTGTCTGTCTATTTATCTGTCTATATGTCTATCTATTAATTTATTTTTCGCTATTTATTTGTCTATCTATCTATCTTTCTATTTATCTGTCTATCTATTTGACTATCTAACGATATGTCTAACTATCTATATGTCTATTTATTTAGTTGTGTGTGTGTGTGTGTGTGTGTGTGTGTATTTCTATCTATCTATATAACTATCTATTTATTTGTTTATTTATCTAAATAAACATATTTATATCAATCTATCTTTGTATTTATCTATATGTTTAACTATCAAACTAGCTTTCTTTATATCTATCTATTATTCAATCTGTCTATTTGTTAAACTATCTAACTACCTTTTAGTCTATCAGTCAATTTGTTTATCTATCTAATTGTCTATCTGTGTATATTACTATTTGTATATCTGTCTATTTTCTAGCTATCTATTTTTCTATCGATATATAAACCTATCTATCTGTCTATCTATTTATTTGTATATGTATCTATCTATCTATTTATCTATCTATCTAACTATATGTCTAACTAACTAACTATCTTTCTATATATATATATATATATATATATATATATATTTGTCTATCTATCTATATATTTATCTATTTATTTATTTATCTAAAGATCTATATGTAAATCTATATATCTATGTAACTATCTAACTATCTATCGTTTTATCTATCTATCTATTTAACTATTTAACTATCTCTATTTATATCAAAATATCATTTAATATGTCTTTCTGTTAAACTATCTAACTACCTTTTAATGTATTAGTAGATTTGTCTATTTGTCTAATTGTATATCAGCGTATATATATATTTGTCTATTTTCTAGCTATCTATATGTCTATCTATATATCTATATATCTATATATCAATCTCTATCTATCTATTTGTATATGTTTCTACCTATCTATCAATCAATCTATCTATCTATCTATATGTCTATCTATCTATTTGTCTATCTAACTATATTTCAATATCTCTATTTGTCTATCTGTCTATATATCTATCTATTTATCTATCTAACTATCTAACTATCTTACTATCTAACTATCTATCTAATTACTTATTTATCTATCTGTTTGTCTGTCTAACTATCTAACTTTATTTTAATCTATCAGTCTATTAGTCTATTAGTGTATCTGTATATTTGTTTATTTATCTATTCGTCTATCTATCTATCTATCTATCTGTCTTTGTGATTATCTATCTGTCTGCTTATCTATCTATATGTTTATCTTTCTCTTTATCTATCTATCTATCTATCTCCCTATGTATTTGTATATCTACCTATCTTCTTTTATGTTTATTAGCCTATCTGTTTATTTGTCTATCTATCTATTTGAGTATATATCTATAAATCTATCTATTTTACAATCTTTCTATCATTTTATTTATTTATTTATATGTTTTTCTATCTATCTGTCTATCTATCTATTTGTCTATCGATCTATCTATCTACCTATTTATCTATCAATCTATCTTTCTCTTTATACATCTATCTATCTATCTATCTATCTTTCTTTCTTTCTATCTATTAGTCTATAAGTTTATCTTTCTATCTATCATTATATATGTCTATCTATCTGTCTATCTTTCTATATGTCTATCAACCTTTATATCTAAATATCTATCTATCTATGACATATATATCTATCTTTCTATCTCTTTTTTTTCTATCTATGTGCACATCTATTTATTATTCTTAATGACTTTATCTATTTCTATCTATCTGTATATCTATTTATCTCTCTTTTTGTAGATCTATTTATCTAATAATAAATATAACTATCTATCTTTCTATTTGTATAGGTTTTTATTTCACAACAAGAAAATCACAGTTTTGCAATGGAATTTTTCATTCCAAGTCATTTGCAAAGCCTTACAAATCTGTTGCAAATATTTCGTAGCATCGGATTTGCAACAAAAGTATTCAGTTGCAAAAAACCTTGTTGCAATTTTGCACTCTTTGCAATATAGTTGCAAAAGACTAATTGATTTGCAACATAATTATTCCGTTGTTAGATTGCAATGCATTTCACATCCATAGCTAATTCCCACGAATCATAAGACAATTGATGACCTATAATTGTTGTCATTCCATTGCTAATTTGCAACAGATCAACAACCATTTCATTTATAACCATTAAAATTTTTTTAGTCATTCCGTTGCAACTTTGCAACAGGGTTGCAACCACAATGAGTCGTTGCAAATTATGGTTTTGTAATTCTATTGCAATTCTATTGCAATTTTGCAACAGATCATCAATCGTTTCATTACTAACCATTTCAATGACTGTTGTAATTTCATTGCAACTTTGCAACATATTTGCAACCATTTTGAGTCATTGCAAAATATTTTATTGTAATTTTATTGTAATTCCATTGCAAATTCGAAATAGCATTGCAACTAATATATTCTTTGTAAAAGTCACTTATTAGCAATAGAATATCTATTGCAAAATCCATTGCAAAATCCATTGCAAAATCCATTGCAATTATGTTTTGCAATTTTCATTTATTTTTGTTAAATTTGTTATTTTCCAATATTTTCTATATTATTCAATATTTTCTATACTAGATTCAAAATTTCTTGTACCATAATATAAATTGCAACACACAATTTTTATAACTAATAGTTAATAGTTTCATACTCCATATTCAACCACAAGTTTAAATTATAGTTCCTTTGTGCAAAAGTTTAATAATAAAAATGTTTAACAATTATTTGGATCTTTTAGTAGTAGGTACATCTATCTTTGGGGCAATGGCTGATGAAATAGGCAGACCCCTAATAAGCTCTAAAATATGTGCATGAAAAGTCATAGTAAAACATTTCACAGTCTATTAATGCTCCCTCTATTGCTGCATCATTTGCTCATGCACCACATTCATCTCCTTTTCCAAAGCCTAGATTCGACTATATTCTTATGCCTGTGTCTGAGATTCATGAATCGGTTGACTAGTTGAAAGCATATTGAAAGAACTGGATGATGCTTGAGATTGTATGCATACATATCCTATTGATCCATGGTTATATACTCATTTCTTCTTTAATCCCCCAACCTCATCTAAATATATTTGAGTTGCATCAATTGATTGATATGAAGTTGCATCCTCTCTTACAACTGTAGTCTCAGCCTCATACCTTGAAACTACACAATCCTAAAATATATAAACATTAGTAATAAATTTTTTTATAAACAAAAATTACAAACAAATTGACTAAATAGATTCCACTTACATAGATCTCTTGAGACTTCCAATCAACAAATTGATTATATACCTTTCTCATATGCGTTTGTTCTAGGAACTCATGTGGAAGAGGCGGACGCTTTAACTTGGCCACCTAAAATTTTGAAAGTATAATATAATAAAACAAGTATTTAAAAAACATTAAATAAATTCAAAATAATTATCAATATACATCCCAAAATTTTAGCATGCTCCTTATGAGATAAGGAACAACCAGTATGTCACGAAGGTTTTGCGCTCTCACCTCCAGTCTCACTTATCCTATTCATAGATCATTGAGTAGACTTTTTCTGAAATTCTGGTGACTGCCAATAATGTTGCCAAGCTTCTCAAATACTCTCTGAGATGAAACTCGATCATTCGCTATGATCTTTCTATCCACTCACATCATTACTATAACATCATGAAGCCCTTTTATGCCATGCAATCTTAACAAGAGCATCTAGTGAAGGATCCCACTGATAGTGTTTCTGCAATTAATATAATGCCAAAAATGAAAATCTATGAAATAAAAAAAATACTTTTATTGTATATGATATGTGAAACTTGTTAATGTTGTAATCTTTTTTTGATTTTATTCACATTCCAATTCCAGGTTATCCACATTATTAAAAAACATTTAAAAAATTCTTCAATACCAAAGTGAAATAACATTTGTTATTGATCAATATATTAAAAAATAAAATAAAATAAAATATATCTTAGACCCAATTCATACTTGAAACTCTTGCAAATAAAAATCTTTGATATCATGAGGCACCATCTTCCAATTATAACCCATCACATGCAAACACTCCTTGAAGATATTAGTGATAATTTTAGATATTTTCGTTGTGATTTGTATCCTACAAGTAAACATAAAAATTTATCAATGCAGTTAATCAACTTAATTTGGTCAACATAAAAAAATTCAAATGAAAAAGTTTAAAAAGGAAAACATATTGTGCATCAGTAAGTGTAATGGAAGGATGAGAGATAGAACCAATGAATAGAGGTAATGTTAAACTCTATAGTAAGGCTACTTGAGGTGTTGAATCTTCTATAGGTGGTGGTATATAAAATGATGCATGATCACCTGGTGTATGCAATGTGGGGCTAGTAGTATCATGGATGATGGACCTTGTGCAGATGTATGTGTAATAGGTGAACCTTCTAATGATTTAGAATCTACTTGGGCACTAGGGGAGAAAACCACATTCCTACCACGTCCTCTTGACCTTATCCCAGATCCTCATTCTACTCCTCGACCCATATCTCCATGAGCATAAGAACAAAATACAATATATATTAATTGGTAATTAAATGGTTATACAACAATCAAATTACCAACCTAATTTTTATCATTGTTTAAATCGTTCCATTCTTTTTCTTCATCTTCTTCATATTCTTCTTCTTCATCTTCATGAAAAAGTGTTTCAGTTACATCGATATTTAACATTTCACCTATTGGATCATTAAGCAAAATAGTTTCATTTTATACCGGTAAACTATATTTTTCAACATCATTTATTTCCTGTTGAAATGAATCTTTTGAAGTAATTTCTGGCTCTGCAAGCATCTCAATCATTCCTCTAGCTTTGATTTTACAAATAGCCCACAAAGATCTAGTATCATGTTTTGAGCTTACATATGTGTAATAATACACTTGTTGTGCTTGCATTGCTAATACAAATTTGCATTGCTTATTGATCCTCATCCCGACATTTGGTGTAATGTCAAACCACTCATACTTAAATAAAATAATCTTCTTAATGGGTCATCCTGGATACTATAATTTTATGACTTCTTACAATTGACCATAGTAGTCAGTTTCATCAATCCTGTAATTAGTACCTTTAATGCACACACAACTATTATTTGAAAATCTAGAAGTTCCCTGTTGAAGTTTATGAAAATGAAAACCATTCACATTATATCCATTATAACAGTTAACTATTTGCAGTCCTTCTGCTAGAGCTTTAAGATATATGTTTTTAGCATTGTCACGTGTATGTAAATAAGAGTGTGTTAAAAAACATGTTACCATTAACTAACTAAAACAATAAAGAACTTACGTAAGTCTTGAACCATACTAGAGAAAAATCATCGAGTCTAGCATTAACAGTTGCATCATTAATTATTGCACATTTTTTCATAACTCAGTAAAGAATATTCTATTAATAGAACACTCATTAGTTGAATTATAAAATTACAACATTAGTGCAATAGCTGAGTTAAGATGTATACTAAATATAAGGTTTAACTTTAATGTAGTTCAGCAAAACATAATGATGTGAAATATTAAACTCTTGTTCACTTAGCATTCATATTATATGTCATCCAAAAGGACAAGCGAGATGGGTGAATATTGACAAGTTTCCATTGAAATCATTTCCTTCTCCAATATTGGACTCAACATTATATGGCATCCTTCCATGTCTTATATGGAGTGCTGGATTGAAATAATGCTCACAAAAAGCTGAAGCTTCTTCGACCAAATATTTGTTGCATATCAATCCTTTCACTTTGGCCTTATTCCTTACAATTTTGTTTTAACTTCCACAAATACCTAGCAATCCAATCAATAAGTTTATAAATACCAAAATCATATAATGATTTGATGATAGTAAATATAGTTTTAAAACATAAATTTGCATACCTTTCAAATGGATACATCCATCGGTATTGGACTGGTCCTGCTATCCTTACTTCATATGCCATGTGCGTTGGAAAATGCTCCATTGAATCAAAAAAAACTAGGAGGGAATATCTGCTCTAGTTTGCAAAAAATAATTGGCATTTCTGACTCTAATCTCAACATATCTTCTATTTTAAGCATAGTTGATGTAAGCTCCTTAAAAAATGAGCTAAGTTCTATTAATGCTTGCCACACAGTTGATGGAAGTATTTCTCGAAATATAATTGGTATCAACATTTGCATAAAGACATGAAAATCGTGACTTTTCATTCCAAAAAGTTTATGTTTACTCATATCCATCTGGAAATCTGAGATTCTAAACCCAAATACACATCTCATTTCGACCATTTTTGTCTAATATATAGCAAGCTTTTGGAAGCTTTCAATCAACAACATGCATTTCTGGTTGAGGACATATTTCCATAAAGTCTAATCAAGACTTTGCATTGTCTTTTGTTTTTTCCTCAACATTTATCACTATGTTAAGAATATTTTTAAACATATTTTTCTCTATATGCATCACATCTAAATTATGTCGTATGAGATTTGTGCTCCAATATGGTAAATCCCAAAAAATTGACTTATTATTCCACCTAGTTTATTTACTAATGGAAACATTATCATCATATGCCCCAATATTAGTAACTTTTTTTAAGCCTAATGCACCATTTTCTCTTAGCAACTCAACACTAGAGCAAATTTTTGGAGGTGGATCTATTACTGTTTGATTCTTTCTAAAAGCATATTTATTTCTTCTAAATAGATGATCTAGTGGAAGGAACCTATGTTGATTATAAAACCTTGTTTGTTTCTTTCCATTCTGTAGGGTAAAGGCATCTGATTCATCCTTACAATACGGACATGCTAGTCTGCCAGATATACTACAACCAAACAACATTGAGTAAGCTGGAAAGTCATTGATTGTCCATAAGAGAGCTATTAGTAGCATAAAATTTTTCTTTCTAGATATGTCATAAGTTTTAACTCCAACTTCTCACAATGTTTCTAACTCTAAAATACAATGGTGCAAATGCACATTTAACTTGTCCTAATTTCTCGTGCCTAGGACAATAACTGTTAGAAACATGTATTATTCCTTTATACACATATCTAGGAGCATATTATATGGAGTGAGGATAATAGGCCATGAAGAATAATGACTTTCATATTGCCCGAATGGTTGAAATCCATCAGTACATAGGCCTAATCTGACATTATGGCTATCAGCTGCAAATGAGGGATGCATAACATTAAAATGTTCCATGCAGGAGAATCAGAATAATGATGCATCACACCATTTTCTACAAAATAATCATCGTGTCATCTCACACTCTCAGTATTAGCTTTTAAAGCATATAACTTGTTGGGCAATTTCCCTTCCACGGTAGTGATATTAAGATACATAAATAATATAAAACAAGTAATATATATCTATCCAATCTAGTAACCAACCACGACAGAATCAAAAACGTGAAATAAACACCAAAAATAACGTGGTTCACTAGTTGCTCAGTATGACTAGCTACATCCACCAGAAAATGGTTATGCGTTATAGATTAATCCAACCAAAATATAGTCTTACAGTATGCAGCACAGGATAGTCACGATAAATCACATAGAGATAAGAGAGAGAGATGATGAACAGTTCCTCGGGTCCAAAAAACAGCCACTCGAAATTAAAATTACAAACATTTTATAATAAAAAAAATCTTTCGGTTCATTTACCTAGAACAGGTCGGATCTTGAAATGGGTCAGGCTCTACTCCAAAAATTTTGGCTTGCTAACCGGTCAGTGGGACCTCCGTTATTGTGCTACTGCTGCATCCCCGGCCTTTTAATATTACTTTTCCTACACTTACATGAAAATATTAAAACAGAAACATAAATATTTGGTTATACAAACAGATTATCAAAAAACAAATTACATATACATCATAACTGTTGAAGTCTTGGTGTTAGTGGAAAGTAATACATATTCTTATATGGCACAAGCTTGTCTATTAATACTTTGTGGTCGATAGTGAGCATGGTCAAAAAATTTGCATTGAGTTAATTCTGAGTCTTCACCCCAATAAATCATACAACCATTTAGGCAAGTATGAATTTTATAGATTGGCACCCCAATTCCTTTGATAAGCTTTTTGGTTTCATAGAAACTATCATTTATAACATTATCATCCGGCAACAACTCCTTAATAAACTGACACAGCATCGTAGCACCATTCAGACAATCGATGCTCTGACTTGATGTGAAACATCCGAGAAATGGCTGATAACTATGAGTGTGTTTGACAATTAGGTCATACTTCTTGGTTTGCAGCATTAAGCTTGTCATAAAAATTTTGTGCAATTGGGTTTGGAGATTCCTCAACATTATTAGCATTAAATTGTGGACCATCTGCATCATTAACTATTTGAAAAAATATGTCGATGATTCAATAATATTTGTTATTGCAAGATGGTTAGTGGCATTCACATTATATAATGCCTCCTTCCCATATATAGATGATTCGGTCTCACCATTCAAGTACCACACACGATAATTAGGGACAAAACCATATTTATAAAAATGGAACCTTGCCTTGTTAACCTTAACAAAATTCTTGTTATGGTACTTCTTCTTATTACATGGACATCTAATGTGATTACCATCACTACCTTCTTGTAGACTAAGTGCAAATTGAACAAATTCTTCGACTCTCGATATAAAGGATTGGTTAGACAATCCATTTGTTAGCCTTAAATGCACCCATTCTCTATTTGAACTCATTTTACATGCCCTGAAATGTAACCTAAATTACTCAGTTGATTAATATACAATGAAAATAAGTAAGTACTGATCATCATCTCACTTTAGGGTCATAAATATTCAAACAAGGGAAATTACATTCCTTAGCATTCTTAGTACAAAAAAATTAGCATCCCTAGTACAAAAAAATCAAACCTAGAAATAGTGTATTTAAAAACCAAATTAGTGTTAATAGAAATTGCCTATCATCAACCTCAGCAATAATTGGCAATCTAGAGATGAGTCAATCTAGCTACCTATAAAATATTCAAATAATAGCCAAGAAGTTCATAAAAATACAAAAGGCTTATCAATAAGGCTTTCAAGGTGTTATATCTTTACAACTATAATTAATGTATCTAACATAATATAAAAGCATGGGTTTCAAAGAAAAAACCACATAGAAAAACAAATTTAAAAAAACTAAACTAATATCCAAACAAAATCTCATTTAGAAACCCTAGAGAATATATACCTTTAGGAGGCATGAAATAGCAGCAAACTCCTAGATATACAACCAATTTAGGAAAAGCACGGAGCAATATGCAAACTATAAAGCCAAGATTTTAATCTTAGATCTATAAATTTGAAAGAATAAGGCTAAATTTCATCATATTCTTCATTAATATTCCTAGAAAGAAGAAGGCTAAAAATTCTATAAAATATATGAATTCTTGTAACAAACTATAAAAATTTAATTGCTTGTTTGAGTCAAATGTCTAAAAAAATTATACTTATCAAATAATATTAGAATTTAACATAACTATAATATTTTATTTATGTGTTAGCTATCAATATATTATATGTAATTTCAAATATAGTATAATCAGGAATATCACATAATAAGTAAATATGTTTGGTAAGTAATATTTTTATTTATTAATTTTTAAAAATATTATATGATTTAATGTATTTATTTTATTTGTATACACTAATATATTTTGCAATACACTTATATCTAAATGCAATATTAGTAATATGTTTAAATAATTTAGAAAATATTTATATTCTAGTTCCTTAATTAATGAGATAAAAATAAACTTTTTGAAATACTAGTTTTTCACTAGTTTATTTACTTTTATAGATTATTAAGTTAAAGTAGAATGAGTTAAAAATATTATAAAATTTATACGTGAATGTATAAATCAACAATAAGAACAAAATGCTAAAATTTATATACATATGCAAATTTTATATATATATTACGAAATAATGAAATAAGACAACAATTTGAGGTCGAAGGGAATTAAGTTGATTTAGATCAAGAATCAAAGGATTTTATTGTTTATTTTTATTTCAAAAATGAAAGAATTTTATTTCAAAAATAAAATTTTTCAAATATGAGTTTTTCACTAGTTTATTGTTTATTTTCACATTCCCATTATACCATATGCCTGAATGGAAGGCCAATCCCACCAAATTGATCATGAAGAAGCAAAGTGCAAATAAAATTCACCTCTTCAACTACTTATTAAATACTCAAAAAACATTTTTTGGAGTACAAGAAGAATAAAAATGTACATTAACTTTTGCAATTTTGTATTTTTGAGAATCAAAGCATAAAAAATACAATAACTACCTAAATGCCTGCCACATGCCCAAGAAGGAAAGAACATGATACTTACAATCAAGGAAGTTTGGGAATGAATACAAGTAAAAGATCTATGTATATTTCACCCTAAAATCAATATTATATAGGTTAATAATATATATCGTGTTACCGGCGAAAAGGTGGAATGGAAGCGGAAAGAGAATAGCACCACCAGAAGCAAAATGGAAGATGAAGCAGCTCGGCAGACACAAAATGGAAGATGAAGCAGCTCGGCAGACACAAAATGGAAGAAGAGCACAACCACACGAGTTACAATAGGAAGAGTGGCGAATGAATACCTGTAGCTAGGGCTCTCATGCTATCTCCAGGTAGAGCTTCCAAAACCTGGAGATAGCACGAGATTTAATATTTTTACAATTTTTTATCAAAAGGTGGACTAGAACACGATATGTTTCTATTATTTTAATTTCCAAAATTTTAAAATAGAAATATATATTTTTTTAATTAAAATTTAAATGATGTGAATGTTTTTATAATTTAAAGTATAAACACTAAAAAATAAAAAAAATGAATGGATATTATTAAAATAATAAATTTGAAGTGATAATAAATTTTCACATTAATACATTAAATAATAATATTTTTATTATTTGTTTTTTCAACTTAAGATAAAATTCTTCTGAAGTACTGAGGAAGCAATAAAGTGGTCAAAAAGTGAGAATGAATTATATTTGGATTTTAAAAAATATCAGAAAAATGTTTTTTTTTTAATTTCTAGAAATGAGAAGTAGAGTTGAAAATAGAACAAAAAAATATTAAAAAAAATAATAAGTTTCTAAAGTGAATTAATAATGGAATAAAGAATATTTTAAAAACATAAAAGAATTCAAAATGACATACCTACCTATAATTAAAGCCCCCAAAAAATTAGAAGAAAAATGGTAAAAAATGAATAAGTTAAATTTGATTTCCCCTTATTTTTGTTTTGTTCTTACATTGTTGTTTATATTAGGTTATCCTAAATCAGAACAAGGTAAAAAAATTATATTAAAATAAAATTCCAAAAAACATTATTTTTATATTCTCTATATCTTCAAATTTTGTTATTAATAACATTTTTCAATTTTCTCTTGTTACACACACACACACACACACAATAATATCATATAACATAAATTTCAAAAAATCAAAATAGTATTCTTTATATATTCAAAAATTGTTATTAATACCAATTTTCATTTTTTATTTTGGGGAATACTACAGTCAATAATTGAGTTTTCTTAAGTTATTAAAATTTGTTTTAACAAATGTCATCAGCATTCATTAAAAGACTTAGGTTTTGTTTCATAGATAGACACATAAACATATAGATAGATAGATAGATATACAAATAAACAAATAGACAGATTGTCAGATTAAAAGATAGACACACACACACACACATGCACACACACACACACACACACACATATATATATATATATATATATATATATATATATATATATATATAGATAAATAGATAGATCAGTAGATAGGAAAATAAATAGATAGATAGATTGGTTGATAGATTTATAGTTTGTTTGATTGATAGAAAGATATATAGTCAGATTGAAAGATAGACTCTTAGATAGATAAATAAATAAAAAGATACATAGATAAAAGATAAATAAATACACAATTAGACAAATAGATAGATAGATAGACATAAAGATAGATGGACAGAAATATTGACTTATAGACTAATAGACTAATAGATAAATTGATAAATTGACATATTGATAGATTGATAGTTAAAAAAATTAAGAAATAGATTTATCGATATATATATATAGACAAATAATCAGATAGTTATATAAACAAATTGATAGATTGACTTATTGATAGATAGACATATAGACATATAGATAGATAGACATATAGAAAAATAAATAGATAGAGAGATAGACAAATAGACAAATAGATATATAGACAAAAAGATAGATAGACAGACAGACATATAGATAGATATATAAATAGATAAACAGATAGGAAGATAAACATATAGGCAGATAGAATGATAGATCAGATAGATCGATAGTAAGAAAGAAAAATAGAAAAATAGATAGAAAGATAAATAGATAGTTAGATAGAAAGATATATAGATAGATAGATAGATTGATTGATTGATAGATTGATTGATTGATGAATAAATAGAAAGATAGATATACAAATAGACTGATAGTTACATAGATTGAGAGATTGATAGACAGATATACAGATAGACATATAGACAAATACATAGATAGATTGATAGAGTGATAGGCTCATAGATAGATAGATTGATAGATAAATTGATAGATAGACAAATAGACAAATAGTTAGACAGATAAAAAAATAGATTGATCGATAGATAGAAAAAATTATAGATAAATAGATAGATAGATTGGCAAATAGATAAATAGATAGATAGATAAACATATAAATAGATAGACATATAGATAGATAATATAAAGAAATATAGATAGATATATAGATTGATAGATAGACAAATAGATAGATAGTTATATAATTACATAGATTGATAAATAGATAGTGAGATAGATTGATAGATAGATATGAATATAGACAAATATATATATATATATATAGTTAAGGATTAAAAGACATATAGATGAATAGTGAGATAGAGAGTTAGACATATATACATATAGATAGATTGATAGATAGCCAGATAGATAAATAAATAGATAGATAGATTGTTAAATAGAGATATCGATAAATAGATAAATGGATAGACAAATAGATAGAAAGATAAATACATAGATAGATAGATAGATAAACTGATAGATATAATGATATATATATAGATAGTTAGATAAACACATAGATATATAGATAGATAGACCAATGGATAAAAGGAAATAAAAAAATAGATAGATAGATTGATAGATAGACAGATAGATAGATTTACGAATGGATAGATAGATAGATGGATAGACACATAGACACATATATAGATAGACATATAGGTAGATAGATTGATTGATGGATAGATAGATAGACAAATATATCATTAAATAGATAGACAGATAGATAGATAGATAGAGAATTAGATAGATATACAGATAGACAAATAGATAGATAGACATATAAACAAATAGATAGATAGACATATAGATAGACAGATACATAAATACATAAATATATAGATAGATAGATAGATATAAATATATATATATATAGGTCGATTGATAGACATATAGATAGATAGACAATAATCAGATAGATAGATATATAGACAGATAAACAAATAGACACAAAAAGTTAGACAAATAAAAAATATATAAAGATCGATAGATAGATATATAGTTAGATAGACAATTAGATAGATAGGTAGATATATAGATAGACATTATATAGCCATATTGATATATTGATAGAATTATATATAGAAAGATAGATATATAGATATATATAAAAATAGATCGGTATACAAATATACAAATATATAGATAGATAGATATATAGATAGATTGATAGACAGATAGAAAGAAAGATAGAAAGATTAATTAATAAACAAATAGATAGATAAATAGATAGATGGACAAATAGATAGATAAATAGACAAATCGATAAATAAACAATTTGACAGATAGACAGATGGATAGATATAGATAGATAGATAGATAAACTGATAGAATAATAGATAGAAAGATAGTTATATAGTTAGATAGATAGACAGATAGTTCGATAGTTAGTGAATTAGATAGAAAGAAAGATTTATAGATTCACAGATTGATAGAATGACAAATATACAAATAGACAGATAGAAAGATTGACATATACATATATATATTAGAGAGAAAGACATATAAACAAATAAATTGATAGCCAGTTAGATAATTAGATAGATAAACAAACAGATAGTTAGATAGATAGATAGATAAATAGATAGATGGATAGACACAAAATCTTAATGATTGAAAGATAAATAGATAGTTAGATAAACAAATAGAAAGATAGACAAATTGATAGATAAATATATTGATAGAGAAATAATTAGATAAATAGATAGTTATACAGTTAGATAGATAGACATTAAGATAGATATATAGATATACAAATAGATATATAGATAGACTAAAAGGCAGATTGAATTAGATAGATAGAAAGACATATAAACAAATAGACAAATAGAAATATAGGCAAATAGAAAGAAAGATAGATAGATATATAAATAGATAGATATATAAATAGATAGATATACTGATAGACTTATAGACTAAATGATAGAAAGACATTTAAATAGTTAGATATAGAGACACACCAATAGATAAATTGATATATAAATAGATAGTTAGATAGTTATTGAATTAGATATATAGAAAGATAGAGAGATCATTAAATTGAAAAATTGATAGATAGACAAATAGATAGATAGACATAAAATAATATACACAAATAGATAGATAGATATATAGATAGATAGATAGATAGAAATACACATATATAGATAGACAAATAAGTAATTGAACTAATAGATTGTTATACAAATAGATAGATTAACATATAGATAGATAAACAAACAAATAGATGGATAGACACATAAACATATAGATAGATAGAATAATATATAGACAGAGATATAGACTGATAGACATATAGATTGATTGAAAGATTTACAGATAGATAGATAAAGAAATTGATAGATAGATACATAGATATATAGATAGATATATAGATATATATATACATATAGAAAGATAGATAAATAAACAAATAAATAGAGAGATAGATAGGTAGATAGATAAATATAAAATTAGACATATAGACAAGATTAATAGATAGAGAGATAGATAGAAACATAGATAGACAACCAAATAGACACACATAAAGATAGATTGATTGATTGATTTATTGACAAATAAATAGATAGACAGATAGACATATAGACTAATAGACTCTTAGAAAAATTGATAGATAGGCAGATAGACTAATAGATAGATACATAGATACATAGATAAATAGATAAACAAATAAATATCTAAATAGATAGACAAATAGATAGATAGAGACATAAATAGATAGACTGATAGATTGATGGACTGATAGATTGATAGATTAATAGAACATAGAAAGATAGGTAGATAAATAAATAAATAGAAAGATATATAGTTAGTTAGACATATAGACAAACAGATAGATAGATAGATATATAAATAGATAGAGACAAATTTAGGCAAATATAGCGATTTATAAACAATTTTATAAATAGATAGATAGGCAGTTAAACACATAGATAGATAGGAATGATATACATATAGTTATATAAATAGATAAACTGAGAGACAAATATAGACATAGATATATAGATAGACATACAGATTGTTTGATTGATAAATAGATAGATAGCCAGAAAGATTGATAGAGTGATAGATAGATAGATAGATAGATAGACAGATAGATCGATATATATATATATATATCGATAGACAGATAGATAATTTGATAGATAGACATATAGATAGATAAATGGACATATAGATAGTTTGATTCATATACATATAGACAGATAGAAAGATAGAAAGTATAATAAATCGATATATTGGCAGATAAATAGATAGACAGATATATAGATAGATAAATTGAAAGATAGTTATATAGATGGATATGTATATATTTATATATATAGACACACACACACACACACACACACACACACACACATATATATATATATATATATATATAGCCAGATAGAAATTTAGACATATAGATATATAAATAGATAGATAGATATATAATTAGACAGATAGATAAACATATAGATAGATGGATAGTTAGAGATATAAATACAAAGACTGATTTGCAGCTATACTAAAAGACATATAGATAGATAGATAGGTAGATAGATAGATAGATAAATAGATATATAGATAGATTGATAGGTAGATACATAGATAAATATATAGATAAACAGATAGATAGATAGATTTATTGATAGACCTAGAAAATTAAATAAATAAGTAGATAGATATGCAGATATATAAATAAAAAAATAAATAGATACACATTTTGATAGATAAATAAATGGACATATAGGTAGATATACAGATAAACAACTAAATATATAGACAGATAGATAGATATATATATATATATATATACATATAGACAGACCAACAGATAGAAAGATAGATAGTTTGATAGACAGATAGAAAGACAGATAAATAATTAGATATACACAAAAACACATACACCCATAGACACAAATATAGATAGATAGATTGAAAATTTGATAGATACACAGATAAATATATATACAAATATAAAGATGAATAGATATACAGATAGAGAGATACACAAATACATATATAGATAGACATATAGGTAGATAAATAGACAGATAGATATATAGAGAGATAGATTGAAAGATAGTTATATAGATGGATATATATATATATATACATATATTATATAGACATACATACATATATATATATATATATATATATATATATATATAGAAAAATAGACAGATAAGAATGGACATATAGATTGATAAATAGATAGATAGATAAATATACAATTAGACAGATAGATAAATAGATAGATAGATCGTTAGTTAGAGATATAAATACATAGACTAACTTACAGATAAACTAAAAGACATATAGATAGATAGATAAATAAATAGATATATAGATAGATCGATAGGTAGATAGATAAATAGATAGATAGACAGATAGACAAATAGATTTTTTGATTGACACGGCTAAATAAATAAGTAGATGGATATGCTGATATATAATTAAACAAATAAATAGATACACAAATAGATAGATAAATAAACAGACATATAGGTAGATATACAGATAAACAACTAAATATATAGACATATAGATATATATATATATATAGACATATAGACAGACCAACAGATATAAAGATAGATAGATAGATAGTTTGATAGATAGATAGAAAGATAGATAAATAATTAGATATACACAAAAACACAAACACCCATAGACACAAATATAGATAGATAGATTGAAAAAAAAAATTACAGATACAAAGATAAATATATATACAAATATAAAGATGAATAGATATACGGATAGAGAGATACACAAATACATATATAGATAGTCATATAGGTAGATAAATAAACAGATAGATATATAGAGAGATAAATTGAAAGATAGTTATATAGATGGATATATATATATATATATAGATATATATATATAGAAAAATAGGCAGATAGAAATATAGACATATAGATAGATAAATAGATAGATAGATAAATATACAATAAGACAGATAGATAAATAGATAGATCATTAGTTAGAGATATAAATACATAGACTAACTTATAGATAGACTAAAAGACAGAAAGATATATAGATAGATAGATAAATAGATATATAGATAGATTGATATGTAGATAGATAGATTAATAGATAGTTAGATAGATAGACAGATAGACAGATAGACAAATAGATTGATTGATATATTTTTTGAAAGATAGATAAATAAATAAGTAGATGGATATGTAGATATATAATTAAACAAATAAATAGATACACAAATAGATAGATAAATAAATAGACATATAGGCAGATACACAGGAAAACAACTAAATATATAGACAGATAGATAGATATATAGATATATAGATAGATAGATAGATAGACATATAGACAGACCAACATATAGAAAGAAAGATAGATAGATAGTTTGATAGACAGATAGAATGATAGATAAAAAATTAGATATACACAAAAACACATTTACCCATAGACACAAATATAGATAGATATATTGATTGATTGAAAGATTGATAGATACACAGATAAACAAATATACAAATATAAAGATGAATAGATATACAGATAGAGAGATACACAAATAGATAGATAGGTAGATAGATAGACAGACATATAGGTAGATAAATAGACAGACAGATATATAGAGAGATAAATTGAATGATAGTTATAATGATGGATATATATATATATATAGACATATATAAATATATATAGACATATATATATATATATATATATATATATATAGAAAAATAGGCAGATAGAAATATAGACATATAGATAGATAGATAAATATACAATTAGACAGATAGATAAACAGATAGATAGATCGATAGTTAGAGATATAAATACATAGACTGACTTACAGATAGACTAAAAGACATACAGATAGATAAATAGGTAGATAGATAGATAAATAGATATATAGATAGATCGATAAGTATATAGATAGATAAATAGATATATAGATAGATCAATTGGTAGATATATAGATAAATAGATAGATAGACAAATAGATAGATAGATAGATAGATTTATTGATAAACAGATAAATAAATAAATAAGTAGATGGATACGCATATATATAATTAAACAAATAAATAGATACACAAATAGATAGATAAATAAATAGTCATATAGGCAGATATATAGATAAACAACTAAAAATATAGACAGACAGATAGTTATATAGATATATAGATAGATAGATAGATTGACATATAGACAGACCAACAGATAGAAAGAAAGATAGTTTGATAGTTTGATAGACAGATAGAAAGATAGATAAATAATTAGATATACACAAAAACACATACACCCATAGACACAAATATAGATAGATAGATTGAAAGATTAATAGATATACAAATAAATAGATATACAAATATAAAGATGAATAGATATACAGATAGAGAGATACACAAATAGATAGATAGATAGACATATAAGTAGATAAATAGACAGACAGATATTGGAGTGATAAATTGAAAGATAGTTATATAGATGGATATATATAATATATATATATATATATACATATATATATATATATATGTATATATACACATATATATATATATAGTTAGAAAAATAGATAGATAGAAATATAGACATATAGATTGATAAATAGATAGATAGATAAATATATGATTAGACAGATAGATAAGTAGATAGATAGATCGATAGTTAGAGATATAAATACATAGACTTGCTTACAGATAGACTAAAAGACATATAGATATATATATATATATATATATATATATATATATATATATAAAAGTAGATAGATAGATAAATAGATATATAAATAGATTGATAGGTAGATAGATAGATAAATAGATAGATAGATAGGTAGACAGATAGATAGATTTATTGATAGACACATATAAATAAATAAATAAGTAGATGGATATGCAGATATATAATTAAACAAATAAATAGATACACAAATAGATAGATAAATAAATAGACATATAGGCAGATATATAGATAAACAACTAAATATATAGACAGATAGATAGATATAAAATAGATAGATAGATAGATATATAGATATATAGATATATAGATATATAGATATATAGATAAGTAGATAGATAGATAGAGATATAGACTGACCAACATATAGAAAGATAGATAGATAGATAATTTGATTGATAGATAGAAAGACAGATAAATAATTAGATATACACAAATACACATGCACCCATAGACACAAATATAGATAGATAAATTGAAATATTGATAGATACACAGATAAATAGATATACAAATATAAAGATGAATATATATACAGATAGAGAGATACACAAATACATAGACAGATAAACAAATTTATAGAGAGACATGTAGACTCATAAATATATAGATAGTTATATAAATATACTATTAGACTATTAGACTATTAGATAGTTTGATAGTTTCATAGATAGACATATTGATAAATAGATAGATAGATAGTTAAATAATTAGAAACATAGATAGATAGATAGATAGATAGATAGATAGAAATATAGATAGATTCAAACATTGATAGATTAATAGATTGATAGATTGAAAGATAGAGAGATAGACAAATAGATACATACACATATACAAAAATAGATTGATACACAAAGAAACAAATAGAAAGATAGTTAGATAGATAGATAGATAAATTTAGAGATATATAGACTGATAAACATTCAAACATATAGATAAATATTTAGATAGATAGATAGATATATATATATAGTTAGATAGATATATAGATAGATAGATAGTCAAATAGATATATAAATAGAATAATACATAGACATATCAACAAATATATAGAAATATAGATAGATAGACAGGCAGATATACAGATACACTAATAGACTCTTAGAAAAATATATAGATAGATTGATGGATGGATGGATGGATATATATATATATATATACAACTTGATAGATATACTGACAAACAAAAAGATAGTTAGATAGTTTGATAGATAAACATATTAAGATATATAGTTAGACAATTACATTGATAGAAAGATAGACAGATCGAAATATAATCAAATAGACATAAAGATAGATATATAATTATATTGAAAGACATATAGATAGATAGATAGATATACAAATATATAGATAAATAGATAGATAGATAGATAGAATAATATGCATATAGATAGAAAGATAGATATACAATTAGAAATGTATCTAGATAGACATATAGTTAGATAAATAGATTAATAAATAGACAGATAGACCCATAAACTAATAGATTAATAGACTAAAAGATAGGCACAAAGATTGATAGATTGAGAGATTAAAAGATAGATAAATAGATAAAGATATAGACAAATATACTTATAGGCATATATATAGAAAGATAAATAGATAGATAGATAGTTAGACATATTGACAAAAAGATATATATATATATATATATATATATATATATATATACAGACAAATAGATAGATAAATTGATTGGTTGATTGATTGATAGATTGTTAGATAGATAGACAGATAGATAAATAAATAGATAAATATATATACAAATAGATAGATAAGATAGATAGAAAGATAGACATATAGATATAAGTATAGACAAATAGACTTATAGAGAGATATATAGATAAATAGATAGATAGACATATAGACAAATATATATGTAAACACATAGATAGATAGATTGTTAGATAGATATATATAGATACTTAGATTGACATATAGACAAATAGATAAATTGAAAAATAGAGTGAAAGCCAAATTAATAGAAAAATAGATAGATTGATAGATAGAGTTAAAAAGTTTGACAATTATATAAATAGATAGATAGATATAAAGACATATATATATATAATCATTATTTGATAGATATACCATTTGATAGTTTGACAGATATACATGTACACAAATAGATAGATAGATAAATACATGGATATATAGAAAGATAGAGAGATAAATAGATAGATAGGTAGATAGATTAACATAAAGAACTATATACATATAGACAAATAGATAGATAGATAAAAGATATTCAACTAAATAGATATACATATAGATAGAAAGATAGGTAGTCAGATAGATAGATTGATTGATTGAATGATAGATACACAGATGGATATATATATATGTGTGTGTGTGTGTGTGTGTGTGTGTGTGTGCATTTTGAAAGGAAGATTGATAGATAGAAAGATAGTTAGATAGAGAAATAAACAGATACAAAGATAAATACTTAGATAGTTAGATAGAATAGATAGATAGA
>JAREIK010002685.1:33370-118370 GCA_029783825.1 Sapria himalayana
GTAGACAAATAGATAGAGAGATAGATAAATAGATAGATAAATAAATATATAGTTAAACATATAGATAGATAGATATATATATATATTTATATATATATATATATATATATATATTGGAAATTTGAAAGACAAACAAAATTATAAATAGATATATAAATAAATAAGTAGATATATAGACAGACAGACAGACAAGTAGATTGAGAAAGAGAGAGATAGATAGATAGAATGATAGAAAGATACATAGATAGATAGACAAACAAGTTGATAGATATAAAAAGATAGTTAGGTGATAGATCGATATATAGATAAACATATAAATAAAATAGATATATATAGATAGTCATATTAATATATAGATGTTATATAGATGGACACTAGAGTGTTAAATATATAGATAGTTAAAGATAGATAAATAACTGAATGACAAAAAGATAGATCGATAGTTAATAAAATAGATAGATAGACTGATAATAGATAGACATATAGAAGATAGATAGATAAATATATATACAAATAGATACATAAATAGTTAGATAGATAGATAGACATATTGATAGATACATAGATAGAAAGGTACATAGTTAGATAGATATAAAGACAAAAAGATAGATAGATATATAGACACATAGATAATCAGATAGATAGATAGCCAAAAAGATAGATAGATATATAGACACATAGATAATCAGATAGATAGATAGCCAAAAAGATAGATAGATATATAGTGAAATAGATAATCACATAGATAGATAGATAGATTGATTGATTGATTGACAGATAGATAGACAGATATATAGATTAATGATAGACAGATAGATAGATAGATAAACATATAGATAAATAGAAATATTTATAAAATGACAGATAGAAATATAGATAGATAGAAATATAGATAGATAGATGGATAGATAGAAAAAAAATTGATTGACAGAAAGAAATATAGACATATAGATAGACAGATAAAACATAGAAAGATAGATAAATAGATATATACAAGATAGATTAACAGATCGATAGATTAATAGATAGATAGATAGATACATAGACAGACTGACAGATAGATATATAGATAGATTAACTAATAGATAGAGAGATAGATTAACTAATAGATAGAGAGATAGATAGAGAGATAGATAGAGAGATAGATAGAGAGATAGATAGATATATAGACATAAATACATATATATAGATAGATAAATATGCATCTAGATAGATAGATAGATAAAATAATAAAATGATAGATAGATGATAAATAGACATATAGCAGATTGATAGATAGATAGATATACATATTGATACAATTAGATATACGGATTTAAAGATAGAAAGATAGACATATTGATAGATAGATAGATAGACAGATAAATTCGTTGTTATATAGATAGATAGACTAATAGAAAGACTGATTGACAAATAGATAAATCGACAGATAGATGGATTGATAAATCGATCGATAGTTATACAGATAGATAGATAGAAAGATAGATAAACAAATTGATAAATAAACAGATAAACAAGGAGATAGATAGATAGATACACAGATTGACTGATAGATATATTTTTAGATTGATATATTGACAGATTGAAAATAGGCAGATAGATAGATAGATAGATAGATAGATAGAGAGTTAGGCATATAAAAGACAGATAGATAGATAGAAAGATAGACTAAAATATAAATAGTAAGATAGATAGGTGGATAAAAAAGCAAATAGATAAACAAATAGATAGTTAGTTAGATAAATAGATAGAAAGAAGGATAGATAGGTAGTTAGATAAATAGATTAATAAATAGATAGACATATAGAATGATAGAGTGATAGTAAGATAGAAACATTGACAAATAAACAGACAGAAAGACAGATAGATATTTAGATAGATAGATTGAAAGCTTGAAAGAAAGACAAGTAGATACACAGCTAGATAGATAGTTAGATAGACAAATAGATAGATAAACACAAGATATATAGATCAAAAGATAAATAGATAGATAGATAGATTTATAGATTGTTAAATAGACAAATTGATAGATAGAGAGAGATATATATAGATATATAGGTAGTCATATAGACAATTGTATAAATAGATAAATAGATAGTAAGATTTTTACTTGATAGATTTTTAGATGATATATAGTTAGATAGATAAATAGATAAATAGATAGACATATAAATATACAGATAAATATGTAGAAAAATAGATAGATAGAAAGACAGATAGGCATATAGATACATAGATAGATAGATAGATTGATTGATTGATCATATAGACAAATAGATAGTTAGATAGATAAATAGATAAATAAATAGATATATAGTTATATAGAAAGAAATAAAGAAAGATAGATAGATAGATAGATAGAAAGATTGACAAATAGACTAAAAGACATATAGATATATACACAAATACTCAAATAGACATGTATTCAAATTTCTAGATTGATTGATTGATAGAAAAATAGACAAATAGACAATTTGATAGATATATAGATAGACAAATAGAAAAATATATAGATTGAAAGATTTATAGATAGACAGATACATAGATTGACAGATAGATAGATATATAGACAGATAGATAGAAAATAGATAAATAGATAGACAAATAGAGAAATAGATAAATCTACAAATATATAAATATAAATATAGATAAATATACAAATAGACAGATAGAAAATAGTTAGAAGACAAATAGACATATAGATAGATAAATAGATAGACAGATAAAAACATATATAGATAGAAAAATAGACATATAGATTTATTTATTGACAAATAGAAAGATAGACATATAAACAAATAAATAGATAGACATATAGATACTTATATATAGATAGGTAGACAAGTAGATAAGTAGGCAGGTAGACAAGTTGACAAGTATACAGATATAGAGGTAGACAAGTAGATAGAAAGATAGGTAGAGAGGTAAAGAGGTTGACATGTAGACAGACAAATAGATACATAAAAAGACAAAAAGATAAATAGTTAGATAGACTAATAGATAGATATATATATATATATAGATTATAGATAGATAGATAGATAGAGAGAGAGATAGACAGATTGAGTGATAGATAGATAGACAAAAAGATAGATAGACATTTATACAAATAGACTATTAGACAGATTGAAAGATAGACAAATAGATAAATAAACAAGTATATATATAGATAGAAAGATAGAAAGATAGAAAGAAATGTAGATAAACAGATAAATAGATTGATATATAGAAAGTTATATAGATAGATAGATAGAAAAATAGACACGTAGACAAATAGACTAATAGACAAATAATTAGTTAGATAGATAAATATATTGAAAGATAGATAGGTTTTCTATTAGATAGAAGATTGATAGATATATAGATAGATAGATATTTAGATAGATATTGAAAGCTAGATACAAAGACATGTTGATAGACCACTATATAGACATATAGATAGACATATAGATAGATAGATAGGTAGGTAGATAGAAATATAAATAAATAGACACATAAATATATAGATAAATAGACAGATTGACAAAAAGTTAGATAGATAAATTGATAAATAGAGTGATAGACAGATTGATAGGTTTATAAATAGACAAATAGATATATAGATTATTAAATAGATAGATTTTTACATACATAGGTATATAGTAGATTGTTATATAGAGAGATAGATAGATAGATAAATAGAGAGACCGATAGGTAGATATACAAATAGACAAATAGATAGATAGATAGATAGATAAATAGATAGATAGATTTATAGTTAGATCTATAGAAAGATAGACAAATATATAGATAGATAGATATATTAGCAGTTAGATAAATAGAAAAATTGATAGAAATATAAATAAATAGATAGATAGATAGATAGATATATAGTTTGATAGAAAGATCAATATATACAAAGATAGATAGATAGAATAATTGACTGATAGTTAGAAAGACATATAGATAGATAGACATATATTCAAATAGATAGATAGACAAATAGACAGATAGACAGATAGAGAGATAAACTTATAGACAAGTAGATAGATATATAGATAGACATATAGACAAATATATAGATTGATAGATAGAAAGATTAAAAGATAGATAGACAGACAGATAGATAGATAGAAAGAAGACAAATAGATAGATAGACATATATACAGATATACAAATATATAAAATTATTGAAAGACATATAGACAAATAGACAAATACACCGATAGACATATACACAGAAGATAGATAAACAGATAGACCGATCAAAAGAATGATTGTAAGATATTTAGATATACAAATATATATAAATATATATAGACAAATAGAGAGATAGACATATAGACAGATATATAGATAGATAGACATATATATATATATGTGTGTGTGTGTGTGTGTGTGTGTGTAGAATTGTAGATAGCTAGACAGGTATACAAGTAGATATGTAGATAGATATACAGGTAGATAGGTAGATAGAAAGATAGGAAGAGAGGTCGAGAGGTCATAAGGTAGACAGAAAGATAGGTATAGAGGTCGAGAGGTAGAAAGGTAGACATGTAGATAGATAGATAACTAGATAGAAATATTGATAGATAGATAAACATATAGACAGATCCACAGATAGCTAGAAAAATCGTAAGATAAATATAAAGAAAGATAGAGATATATTTAGATAGATAGATAGATAGGCAAGTAGAATGATATATAAATAGATAGATTCATAGATAGAATGATATAATGATATAAAATAGATAGATTAACATAAAGATAGATAGATAGATTGAAATATAGATTAATAGATAGACAAATTGAATGCTAGAAAATAGACATATAAATAAATAGACACATAGAAAGATATATAAATAGAAAGATAGGTAGATAAACAAATTGAAAAATAGTTAGATATTTAGATTGATAGATAGAAAAATAGCCAAATTGATATACATATAGACAGATAAATAGGTAAATAGATCAACAGATAGATAAATAGGCAGACAGATAGAAAGATAGATATAGATAGATATATAGATAGAATCATAGATAGATACATAGATAGAGATAGATGGATAGACAAATAGATAGGTAGATTCATTGATTGATTGATTGATAGAAAGAAAGAAATAAATAAATAAATAAATATAGATAGATAGTTATATAGATTATTATATAGATAGATATATAGATAGATAGACATATAGGTAGATAGATATATAGATAGAGAAATAGATAGATAGACAGATATACAGATAGACAAATAGATACATGGAAAGATTAACCAATAGATATTTTGATATATAGATAGATAGACTTATTAAAGAGTTACAAAGATATATCATTAGATAGTAAGAAAGATAGAAAAATAGACATATAGATAGATAGAGAAATAGATAGATAGGCAAATAGAAAAATAGATACGTGCCTAGATAGATTGATTTACTGATTGAAAGATTGACAGATAGACATTTAGACAAATAGATAAATAGACAAAAAGATAGATAAATAGATAGATATTTTGAGAAATAGACTAATAGGGAAATAAATAGATAGACAAATAGACAAATAGATAGAAAAATATATAGATAGACAGATTGATTGAATAATAGACCAATAGGTAGATCAACATATAGACAAATAGAGAGACAGTCAAAAAAATACAAAGATACATAGATAGATATATAGAGACATTGATAGATAGATATATAGACAGGTATACAAATAGATAAATAGATAGATTGATAGACAAAAATACAAATAGACAGTTAGACAAATAAATAGATATATATATATTTATAGATAGATAGAAAAATATAGAGTTAGTTAGATACACATATAGCCATATAGAAAGATAGATAGATAGATGATAAGAAATCTTAGAGAGAGAAAACGCCATTTTTGAGCGAAGAAAGCTCAAATTCAAGCTAAAAATGTGGAATTCTGAATTGCTCTTTAATAAGAAATTGTTCTCATCTTTCTTCAAAGAAGCCGTGCCCATTTTTCCGAACTTTGAAGCAAAAATGGAGTCTCCCGTATTCCTATTTTCGAAGGAAGAAATCAATAAACTGGAAGACTCATTCGAGCTCACTCTCATTGGAAAATTCTCGCATGGTCGGCTTGAAATTAATGCCATTTATGATTTATTCGCCTCCTTGAAATTACGGGCAGTGGTGAAGCTCGTATGGTATGATGGCAAGCATGCCTTCTTCCAGTTCAAGGAAGAAGACGACTTCCTCCAAATATGGGGCATAGGACAGTGGAGCATCGCGTGGCTGCCCATGCGCATTTTCAAATGGTCGCCGAGCTTCACACCTCTTGAGGAATCCTCGCACGCACTGGTATGGATTAACTTACTGAAACTCCCCTTGCACTTCTTTAACAAGCTATCTCTCTACTCTATTGGACTCTGCTTCGGTAAACCTTGGCTTCTAGATGAAGCTACATCATGTATAACTAGACCTAGTGTCGCTAGGATTTGTGTGGAAGTTGACATTAGGCTCCCTCAACCAATTAGAGTGTGGATAGGCAATGACCTTACCAATGGATTCTGGCAGGAAGTCCATCAATAATCCATCCCAAGATACTACACATACTGCCACAGAATGGGGCATGAGGAAGAAGTTTGCATGGCCGGTGGAGGGAAGAAGAGAGAGGGGAAGTTCAGTAAAGAAGAGAGAAAATGTAAAGGGAGTGAATGGGTAATAAAAGGGCAGGGTATAGGAGATGGTGACAAGGGCAAAGGGGAGGATAAAATAGAGAGGCAGAAAAGACGAGCAGGGAATAGCATAGAAAAGGCAGAAATATCAAAGCAGAAGAAGCACCTTAGAGGAATGGAAGAAAGCCTAGAGGAGATAATGGGGGATGGGGTAGAAAAGGGATTACTAGAAAGGCTGAGGAAAGTGAGAGGAAGTCAAAAAGGGCAGAGAAAAAGGGAGACATAAGGAAGGATACAAGGCTGGAAAAGCATTTAGAAGGGTAAAAATGGCAGATATCAGAAAGTGGTTAGAGGAGACATCCAAGGAGGATGAATGGGGAGTAAAGGGGCTGGAAGATAGAAGAGGAAAGAAAGCTAGAAGTAAGAGAAGGGAGTGGGTAAGAGAGACAAAAATAGTGGAGAAAATGGTAGAATTTAACTAGGGGTATGATCTTCTAGCAGAGGAAGAAACAGGTGCAAAAAGCTGGCCCTTAATAAACACAATCATGCGAGAAACTAAGATTGAATCAAAATTAACACATGATGATTCAGAAATAAGAAAAAAGAAAATAAGGAGTAATATCCCGCAAGAGAGAGAGAGGGCATTAAAGGCTATTAGAAAAATGAGCAAAAGCCTGGAAAAAATTCAACTATTAAGCATAATAGAACAAGCCCCACCGAGTTCAATCAAACCCCCAAGAAACTCGAAAAAACATGTTAACAAGAAATATGATTTGAAGTATACGACTAGAGCACAAACAAAGTTCACTTAATATGTTTAATAGCTTATATTGGAATTTAAGAGGAGTGACGAACTCTCCTACTTTAAATAGACTAAGAAGATTAATTAAAATATATAAAATTAAGATAGTTATTCTAGCTGAACCAATGGTAAATAAAGATCAGGTAGATAAATATAGGAATGCTCTTGGTCTTGAAAAGGCCTTTTCAAACGTAAATGGTAAATTATGGATCTTGTGGAAAAGATTGATGGATATTGAAATTATAGCAGAAGCTGAGTAGATTATAAGCTTTAAATTAAGAAGCCTTGAAGACCCAATTATATCTGTGGTGTATGCAAGCAATGCTAAGGAAGAAAGAAAAGCCCTATGGAAGGAGATGGAAAAAATAGCAGCATTAAATTCTCCATGGATTATTGGAGGAGACTTCAATGTAATTAGAAATGCTAACGAAAAAAGAGGAGGAAGACCTCCTGACCAAATGGAATTAGCTCATTTTAATGAAGCAATTTCAAGAGCAAATCTAATAGAAGCAAACTTCCTAGGTTATAATTTTACATGGTGAAACAACAAGAAGAGGAGGAAAGTGATCTGGTCTAGGTTGGATCAAGTCCTACTTAACACTAAATGGGTGGACAAGATTGGTGGAATAAAGGTCAGGCATCTCAACAGTACATGCTCGGATCATAACCCTTTGCTTATACCATTTGAAAATAGTAAAGAAAAACATAAAGGATTTATGTTTCAAAATATGTGGGGAATGCATAAAGGGTATGATGGCATAGTAAAGGAATCATGGGAAAAACATGTTTCAGGTAATCCTTTGCAAATTTTAGCGAAGAAATTACGTAACTTAAGGCATGCATTAAGCAAATGGAACAAGAAGATTTTTGGAAAAATCAATAAAACTATTCACGAATTGGAACAGGAAGTGTCTACCTTAGAAATGGAGTTTGATCAAAAAGACGATAGCTCAAGTATCCAGCTGAACAAGGCCAAAGCTGAATTAAGACTGAGAATGCATATGAAAGAAGTTTTTTTGGAAGCAAAGGGCAATAATCAAGTGGTTAAAAGATGGAGATAAAAATGCCAAATTCATTAATGTAATGGCCAAAGTAAGAATATAAAAACAAAAAATAAAAGGGTTAAAAGCATTTAATGGTTAATATTTAGATAAAGAAGAGGATATAAAAAATGAATTAGAAGAATATTTCAAAAATTTATTATGTAAGCCATTTACTCCAAGAAAAAACACATTAATTCAAAATATTGAAAGAAAAGTCTCAGAAAATTATAATAAAATTTTAGAAGAATTCCCTATAGAAGAAGAAGTCAAAGAGGCAGTTTTCAATGCAAATAAAGATAGCGCTGCAGGTCCTGACGGATGGAACAAAGAGTTTTTTCACCGCAGTTGGAACATTATTAAAAAAGAGCTAGTCATAGCCATTGTTTGGATTTTTGCAGGAGCAGAAATTACAAAAGCATGGCCTAATTCATATATTGTTTTGGTTCCTAAGAAATCTAACCCGTAGACAGGAGAAGACTACAGGCCAATTAGTTTATGTAATTCAATTTACAAGATATTAGCTAAGGTTATTCAAAGTAGACTCAGTAAAATCCTCCCATATATTATATCGATAGAACAAACAGGTTTTGTTAAAGACAGATTGATGATGAAAAACATCAATCTAGCTTCAGAATTGATTAGAGAGATAGGAGCTAAGTCGAGAGGACGTAATATAATATTGAAACTAGATCTTTCTAAAGCATTTGACTAGGTGGAATGTAAAATATTATGTTATTTAATGAGAAAAATGGGTTTCTTGGAATTTTGGATAGATTTAATACACAGATATATATCAGGCGTATGGGTTAAAATACTTATAAATCGGCAAGCAGGCAAAGAATTTAAAACCTCAAGAGGACTTAAACAAGGGGACCCTCTTTCTCCTTCCTTTTTTAATATCTATCTAGAACTCTTTATTGTAAATTTGAAAAAGGAAATGAGTGAAGGGAAAATTATTAGATATAAGCAACCAAGAAACACACCGACGGTGTGCTGCTTGGCATACACAGACGATATTATAATTTTCTCAAATGCCAGTAACCGATCCATAAGACATATGATGAAATTATTAAATACAATGGAAGAAGAAACTGGACAGATGCTGAATAAGAATAAATGTCAATTTATGATAGCAAAAAAATCTTTTGAAAATATAGCTCAAAAGATAAAAAATATCACCGGATTCATACATAAAAAGGGTGCGCTAATGTATCTTGGATGCCCGATCTATGAGGGAAGGCTGAACGGGGAATACCTAGCATTCCTAGTGGAAAAATTAAGGCGAAAGATCGCAAGTTTGAAAGAAAATCTGCTAAGCATGGCAGGAAGAGTTACTCTAATCACACATGTATTATAGGGGTCACTGACACATACTCTAATGTCTTTACAGCCACTTAAAACTATCATAAGAAAACTAGAAAGAGAAATGTCAAACTTCCTATAGGGAAAAAGTGGAAGTAAAAATTAGCTGCATTGGAAAAAATGGGAAGACCTATGCTTTCCGTTAAAAGAAGCTGGCTTGGGCTTTTCAAATCTCAATGATATAGCAAAAGCTTGGGCCTGCAAGAACTGGTGGAGAATTAAAAATAATAAAAACAATAGCCTATGGGTGGCATATATAAAAGCTAGATACGGACTAGGTAGTAATGCCTTTAATAATACAAAAAGAGCGTCAAAAAGCTGGAATTAAATTTATAAGCAGAGAAATATGGTGAAAAATCATTCCATATTAACTAAAAGTGGATGGAAATGGTCCTTAGATGCTCAAGGAAAATTTACATTAAAAAGTGTAAAAGAGCCGATCAGAACTAAAAAAATTCCACAATTGATTTTTGAAGAAGCATGGAAAAATGAACTTCCACAAAAAATAAACATTTTTATGTGGAAACTCCTCTCAAAAGCCATCCCGATTGATGAACACATTCAAAAGAAAGATATAAGATTAGCATCTAGATGCGAATGTTGTAACCAAGAAATAGAAAGTATGGATCATCTATTTTCAATAGGGAAGATAGCTAAAAACATATGGAAGAAACTAGAAATAGAAGTTGTGTTAGAAAAGGCTCGGATGTACTAATAGAAAGAATAAAAAAATGGAAGAAAAGTAAAACGAAGAACAAGATCATCAAATGGCTAAGGATATACATCCCTCACATTACTGTATGGCGTCTCTGGAAAGCAAGAAATAAAAGCATATTTGACGGCATTCCAATGAATGCAGTAAATAATTTAGATGAAATTAAAAAAGAATGTGTATTTATCTCGGCCTGTAGCCCTATTAAGCTTGAAAGTGTAGGAATATATGAAAACAGGAAAAAAGCTTGGGGTCTAATTACAAGGACAAAGGAAAGACCAGAAATTAAAATTATCAGATGGAAAAAGCCCCAACGTAATGGTCTAGTATTAAATACGAATGTGAGCTTTAAAAGGGATGTGGGAGCAGCGGGTGGAGGGGGGGGGGGTTATAAGAAATGAGGAAGGCAAAGTGATAAGAGCATTCACAATGAATGGTTTAGCCTCCTCCGCCTTGGATGCAGAGGTTATGGCTTTGCATAAAGGTTTACAAATATGTAAAGATAATAATTTTCAGAATATTCAAGTACAAGTTGATTCGAGTTTATTAGTGGATTTAGTAATAAGAAAAATAGAACTATGGAAACTAGAAGAAGATATTGATAAAATTAAAACTCTACTGATAGAACTTAAAGAAAAAATTATACATATATTCAAAGAAGTGAATGCTTTGGCAGACAAATTAGCAGAAGAGGGTACAAAGAGAGGTTTTCAAGAATTTGGAGAGAAAGATATCATTGACAAATATAAAGGTTTAATAAGTTTAGATAAAATAGGTTTTCCATATATTAAAATTCAAAAAAACAAAAATTAAAAATTAGATCTAAAGGATAAAGAGGGGAAGAGAAGAATTTTTTTAAAAAATCTGATATATTAAAAAAAAGATAAATTTTGCAGATATAAACTTTTTTACAGGAGGAGGTCATGAAACAAGTGAAGAGCCACCACGGTCTTGTGGGGAGGGCAATAAAAGATAGGCAAAAAAAACTGTTAAGCTTGGGATATTGGAAATTTGTTTTGCTTGGTTGTGTTTTTGGTTTTGTTTTCAGACATAGGTTGAAGATTTAAGGAGCAGTGAAAGTAAAGCTGCTGTAAGGCTGGAATTTTCTGCTCTTTTTTTTTGTTTGTTTCTGGTTTCTTTGATTTTTCAGGATAGCATTAAACGGGCCACCAATCCATGCTCTTTTAAACTAAAAGTAATCTGGAATTAGCAAGAGTCTGCAATAGTCATGTGTTATGTATTTCAAACAGCTCTAAAGTCATGTGTTAGGTATACAAAGGGGGATAAGAAGTCTGTAATTTTCAGAATTCATGTGCTATGTTTTAAATAAAAGGATCTAGGAAAGGTAAGTGTCAAGTTTAGGTGTTCGGCAAGGACCAAGATGCGGCTAAGCGGACTTGAAACAGCTCTTAAGAAGAAAGTTTAAAGCTATATCGGAGAATTAAGAAAGGCAAGGGAAGGGATAGACAGCATGCAGAGAAAAGGCTCGGCAGAAATTCGTGTAGCATGGTGACAAGGTAATGTGAAAAGTGGGAAATATTTTTTCTTGCAGGGAAATAGGGCATATAAAGCATAGAGAGGGCGGAAATTTGGAAAAGAGTAGCGATGATCTATGGAGTGCTAGGAAAATAAAAGATGGAAGCCTTGAGTAAAGTAAAGATTGAAGACTCATATAGTTTTTTTTTTACTTTTGGAAAGCTCCTAGTTAGAACTAGAAAAATTTCATTATTGCTAGCCATTAGAAACGGGATATGGATGTAAGAGGGAAAAGGGTAGAAATAGTTTGTATAAATGGTATTCCTCCGCCAGAAGAGAGGGCTAAAATTAATAAACAAACTTTAAAAAAAAAAGAAAGATAGATGGATAGAATAATAGAATGATAGAATGATAGACAGATTAATAAATAAACATATTGATAAACAGATAGATTGAAAGATAAATAGATAGATAGAAAGATAGATAGAAAGATATACATATAGATAGATAGAAATATATACATATAGATAGATAGACAGATAGAAAGATAAATAGATAGACATATAGATAGATAGAAAGCTAGACATATAAACAAATAGACAGATATATAGATAGATAGATTGATATGTAGATAGATAAATAGTTAAACAAATTGATAGATAATTAGGTAGATTGATTGACATATAGAAAGATAGCCAAATTGATATATAGATAAATAAATAAATAAGTTGATAGATAGAAAGCTAACTAGAAAAATAGAAAGAAATATCGATAGAAAGATATAAAGATAGAAAGATTGATTGATTGATTGATTGATTGATTGATAGATAGATTAATATATAGATAGATATATAGATAAAAAGATTGGTTTATAAATAAATGGATAGACATATAAACAAATATATAGATAGACATATAGATAGATAGACATATAGACAAAAAGACATATAGTCAATTGGACAAATACATAATTTTATAATTAGATTGATTGATTGATTGACAGGTAGACTGATAGATAGATAAACAAATAAAAATTTAGAAAAATATATAGATAGATAGAATGATAGATAGACATATAGACAACTAGATAAATAGATAGTTAGACAGATAGATAGACTTATAGATAGATAGATACATAGATTGTTAGATAGATAAATAAATAGATAGATACTTAGATATACATATAGATAAATAGATTGGTAGATATATAGATAGATAAGTAGATAGATAGATTGACAAATTGACACATTGACTGATAGCCAAATAGATAAATTGACAAATAGAGAGATAGAAAGAAAGATAAATAGATATATATATATAAATATATAGATAAAAATTTAGACAGACAGATAGATAAAAAGATAGATAGATAGACAAATAGACAAAAAGCAAGATAAGCAGATAAACAGATAAGCATATAGATAAAAGATAGATAGACATATAGATAAACATGAAAGATTGATAGAAAAATAGATAAACAAATAGAAATATAGAAAAATAAATAATAGAAATTTATACATATAGACAATTAGAGAGATATCTATTTAGATAGTTATATAAGTCGATAGGTAGACAAGTAGATAGGTAAACAAGTAGACACTAGTATAGATAGGAAGACAAGTAGACAGGTAGACTGGAAGATAGGTAGACCACTAGTTAGATTGATAGATAGATAGATAGACAGATAGATAGCTAAATATATAGATAGATACATACATACATATATATATATATATATATATATATATATATATATATATATAGAAAGATAAATAGATAAATAAAAGGATAGATAGATAGATAGATAAATGTATAAAAGGATAGACAAATAGACATATAAATAGATTGATATATTGATACATAGGCAAGTAGATAGATATATAAAATATAGAGTGACAGATCAAATAATGGAATGATATATATTTATATATAGAAAAATAAACATATAGATAGATAGATAGACAGATAAATATCTAGAAAGAAGATAGATAGACAAATAGACAGATAGATAGATACACAGATAGTAGATAGAAAGTTAGTCAAATAGACATATATTAGAATAAATAGATATATAGATAGACAGATAGTGAGATAGATACATCCATAAATAAATAGACAAATAGAAAGATAGAAAAAATATAGATTGACAGATAGAAAGATAGATAGATATAGAGATAGAAAGAAAGATATATAGATATATAGACATATAGAAATATATAAATATACATATAGGCAGATTAACTAATAGATAAATAGACAAAAGACAGATACAAAAATAGACAAATAGACTAATGCATAGATAGACATATAGTTAGATACACAGAAAATAGATAGATAAAAGGATAAATATACTAATAGACAAATAGATAGATAGATAGATAGATAAATAGACAGTTAGATAGATAGATTTATAGATAGGTAGATAGAAGATTGATTGATTGATTGACACATAGACTAATAGATAGAAATATTTGATAGATAAAAATATAGATATTTAGATAGATAGATTTATCGATTGATATATAGCTAGATAGATAGATAGACAGATAGACAGATCGACAGTTAATTAGATAGATATGGAGATATGCATATAACACACAAGTAGATAGATAGATTGATAGATATACAAATAGATAGATGGCTAGATTGATTGAGAGATAGATAGATAAGTAAATAGATATATAGATAGATAGGCAGATAGACTGTTAGACAAATAATATACATAGACTTATAGAATAATAGATAGATGGGTAGATAGATTGACAAATAGATAGATATACAGATATGCATATAGAAAAATAGATATAGAAAAAAATTTACAAATATACACATAGACATATAGACTTATAGAGAGATAGACATATAGATTGATTGATACATAAATAGATAAATAGATAGATAGATAGTTGGATAGATTATTAGTTAGACTTATTGATAGCATGATAGATTGACATATAGAAAGATTGGCAGATAGAGATATAAATAGATAAACATATATACAAATATACAGATAGACATATACATAGATCGATAAATAGACAGATAGATAGATAGATAGATAGATAAATTGACTGATAGATAGATAGTCTGATATATTAATAAATAGTCAGATATCATATAGATTTATAGACAGATATATAGATATACAAATAGATAGATAGACAATAAGATAGATAGATAGGTAGATAGGTAGACAGGTAGGCAGGGCGAGAGGTTGACAAGTAAAGAGGTAGACAGGTAGACAGGTAGATAGTTATACATGTAGATAGATAGACAGATATACAATTAGATATATAGATAGATAGTTAGTTAGTTAGATAAACAAATAGATAGATTAACAGATATACATAGATAAATAGAAAGAAAGATAAATAGACATATAGATGGATAGATATATAGATATGTAAGATGATTGATAGATAGATAGATTGATAGCTAGAATTATATAATGATAGATAGATAGATAGATAAATAAACATATTGATAGATAGATAGATAGATAGAAAGATAGACAGATAGATAGATAGAAAATAGAAACATAGATAGAAAGATGGATAGATATAAAGATAGATAGATAGAGAAACTGATTTATAGATAGTGACTTAGTGATATTGATAGATAGAAAGATAGACAAATTAATATATATATATATATATATATATATATATATATATATATATATATATATATATATATATATATATATATATATATATATATACAGATAAAAAGGTAGATAGATAGATAGGCAGACATACAGACAAATATAAAGATAAATAGATAGATATATACATAGACACATAGATACATATACTGATAGACTAATAGACAATTAGATAGATATAAAGATAGAGAGATTGATAGATAGATAGACAAATAGGTAGATAGGCAGATATATATTTAGACAAATAAATACATAGACAATTAAAAAAATAGACAGATAAACTGTTAGATACTTAGATAGATAGACAGAGAGATATATATATATACATATAAATGGATATATAGATAAATATAAATATATATATTTATAGTCAGATATATATATATAAAAAGATTAATAATTTGATAGATTGACAGAAAGACAGATAGATAGAATGATTGATAGACATATATATAGAGAGATAGATATACAAATTTATAGATCGATAGATATATAGATAGATTGATAGACTGAAAGGCAGATAGACATAAAGATAGAATGCCATATAGATTGATAGATAGATTGATAGATATACATAAAGACAAATAGACTGATAGACAGATTAATAGGTAGACAGATACACAGATAGAAAGATAAGATATAGATAAATTGATAAAAAAATATATCGATAAATAGCTATACAGATAGATAGATAGATAATTAGATAGATAGATAGATATAAATATGTATAGAAATTTACATTGTTAGATACATATAATGATAGATTGAAATAAAAATACAAAGATGTATACATAGAATGATAGAATGATAGGCAAATAAATAGTTAAACATATAGATAGATAGAGAGATAGACAGATAGACAAATATAAATTTTGATAGATAGAAAGATGGATAGATAGATAAAAAGATAGTCAGATAGATAGAAAGATAGAAAGACATATAGATAGATAGATAGGGAAGTATATAGATATATAAATAGATATATAGACAAATAGAATTATAGAATGATAGACCTTCTGAAAATTCACTAGTCCTGATGAGGAAAAAGAGCCTACCTGAAGAATGAGAAAATTCAGTTGGCTGTGAAGACCTTCTGAAAGAATCTCTAACAGGGAAGCAAAGGTAAGTCGGTAAGGTTACAGCTTATATGATATTGGTTGTATTGGTTTTTTTTGCAGGAAAAGCTGTCAAGCACCATAAGGGGCTTTAGTATTGAGGACAGCTGTTTTTTATTCTTTAAATATTGCCTGTAATTTGTTGGTTTTGATATGCAATGAATTAGAAAATAGCATCTGTAACTCGATATGTAATGAGTTAGAAAATAGCCTGTAACTTGATATGTAAAGGCGACAGGAGTCTATATAGGGCAGCATCAAACCCAACTGAAGGGACATGGAGTGAAGCTTCAACAGGTTCACAGAGGTAAGAGAACAATAACTGGAATTATGCACAATTTTGTCGTTTTGGGATGGTAATGGTGCAGGAGGAGACTGAATATAAACCTCCAAGCTTATGGCATTAACGGGGCAGCTGAAGGTGACCTATCAAGTAGGGGGGGCTCGTACCGAGCAGCTCAAAAAGCATAGTTACTCCTATTCAAAGAGCCAAACAAAGTTATGAAAGCAGGAAAAGACCATAAACACAACTTGAATAAAAATAGTCCAGAAAATTGCATCAAAATTAGTATACATACTACATAATGCATACTTAAAGAAGAGAGTCAAAAGCATGATTTCATAGAGCTAGGTTTTTAATTATTTTTTGAGAATGGGTGTAAAAGGGAAAAATGGTAGTATTAGCTTGTACAAAGGGTATTCCTCCGCCAAAAGAGAGGGCATAATAATAATAAAATAAACCTTAAAAAAAAAGAATTATAGAATGATAGACATATATATATATATATATAAACATATAGATAGATAGACATATAGAAAGATATATAGATAGATAGATAATAAGATAAACACATAGAAATATAGACATATAGAAAGATATATAGATAGATAGATAATAAGATAAACACATAGAAATATAGACATATAGAAAGATATATAGATAGATAGATAATAAGATAGGCACATAGACAGATAGATAATTAGACAGATAGATAATGGATAGAAAAACAAATTGACAGATAGTTAGAGAGATATATTGATTAGAAAAAAGATATACAAATTGATATATAGATAGAAAGATAAATAAGAAGATAGATAGTCAAACAAACTATAAGATAGATAGATATATAACTAGATAGATATAAAGGTAGAAGATTGATAGATAGATAGATATAAAGGTAGAAGATTGATAGATAGATAACTAGATTGATTGATTGATTGATTGATTGATTGATAGTCAGACATATTGATTGATTGATTGATTAAAGGAAAGAAAGATAGATAGATAGATAGTTAGATAGTTATACATATAGATAGATATATAGATAGATATATAGATAGATAGACAAATAGACAGATACATAGATAGACATATATATAGATATTCATATAGACATCTAGATAGTTAGACATATAGATAGTTAGACCGATAGATAGAGAGATAGATAGATAGGCTTATAGACAGACAGATAGATAGATAAACAAATAGATGAATAAATAGATAGATAGATATGCAGATAGACAAATAGATAGATAGATAGATAGGCAGATTAATTGATAGATAGATAGACATATAGATAGATACATACATAGATAGTTAGAAAGATAGATATATAAATTGTTAAAAAATTCATATATAGATAGATAGACAAATCTACATATTAGTAGACAGATACATAAATAAATAGATAGATAAATAGATAGATAAATAGATTGATAGATAGATAGACAGATAAATAAATAGATAAATAGATAGATAAACAAATAGATATACATATAGATAGATATATATAATTTTAGAAAGATGTATAGTTAGATAGGTAGATAGATATATAGATATAAATACATATAGATATATAGATAGATTGATTGATTGATAGACAGAAAGACATATAAAAAGATAGATAGTTTGATAGATAGACAGATAGATAGATATAAAGATATATAGTTAGACATATAGATATATATATATATATATATATATATAAAGATAGATAAATAGATAGATAGACATATAAGCAAATAGACAGATAGACAGATAAACAGATATGTAGATAGATAAATAGATAGATAGATAGAATGATAGATAGATAGATAGATTGATAGTCAGATAGATAGATTCACAAATAAAAAGATAGACAAATTGATAGATAGATAAACACATAAATAGGTAGATAGATACCTAGATAGATAGATATATATATATATATATACATATAGATAGAAAGATATATAAATAGATAGATAGATGAATTATAAAATGATAGATAAATAGATAGATAAACATATAGACTAATAAAAAGTTTAATAGATAGATAGATAGGTAGATAACATATAAATAGACAGATATATCAATAGATTTATATAAAGTTAGATAGAGAGATAAACATATAGAAAGATAGACATATGGTAGATTGATAGATAGATAAATAGGTAGACATATAAAAAAATAGATTGTCATATAAATAGATAAATAGATAGATTGAATGATGATTGATATATAGATAAATAAATAGATAGGTAGATAGATAGATAAATAGATATATAGTTAGCCAGATAGAAAAATATATAGATAAATAAATAGATCAATAGATAGAAAGATAGACAAATAGATTGATAGACTGAAAGATATATAGATTTACAAATAGTTAGATATATATATATATATATATATTTATAGATTGAAAAATAGAAATATTCATAGATAAATAGATAGATAAATTGGTAGAGAAATAGACAATTAGATAGATAGACAGATATATTATTAGATATTTTAATAGATTTATAGATTAGAAAATAGACATATATACAAATAGATAGATGGCCTAATAAATAGATAGACAAATAGATACATAGACAAAATTAAAGATAGAAAGATAGAAAGATATACAAATTGATATATAGATAGATAGATATAGGTTAATAGATATATTGATAGATACATAGATAAATAGATAGATAGATATATAGATATATAGATATATAGATAGTTATATAGGTAGATAGATAGATATAGAGATAGACAAAGTGATAGATAGAGATTTTGACATATGAAAGAGAGAAAGATAGTTACATAGACAAATTGACAGACAGATAGATATATAGTTTTACAAATAGTCAGATAGACAAATTGATAGATAGAAAGATAGAGAAATTGATACATAGATAGACACATAAATAAGTAGACACATAGACAGAAGATAGATTGATTTAATGTTTGATAGATAGATAGATAGATACATAATTATATAGATAGACATATAGATAGGTAGAATAGTAGATAGGTAGTGTTGGGTAATTTTATTTCCATGTTTGTGATTTAGAAGAAGATAATAACAAAGAACAACCAATGATATATCAACAACCACAATCTAAGCACGACAGAATCAAAACCAAATACAAATCACAATAGAAATGTAAGATATAATGTGGTTCACTAGTCATTCAACACAACTAGCAACATCCACTAGAAAAATACTCATGTATTTATAGATTATAACCAAAATATAAGTCTAGAACATCTTATAGATTATGTGCAAAAAATAGTCATGATAAATCGATACATTTTGGTTATACAAAAAAGATAATCAAAACAAACTTATATACAATAATAAGATAGAAAGATAGGTATATAGGTATATAGATTAATTTGTATTTAGAAGGTAGGTAGATAGATAAATTGATTGAGAGATTGATATATAGATAAATAGATAAAAAATAGACAAAATGATCGATAACATATAGAGTATAGATATAGAGATTTATAGATAGTTAGATAGACTAATTGACAGATATAAAGATAGATAAATTGATAAATTGATAGAAAGATAAATAGGTAGACAGATATATAGATAGATAGATAGACTATTAGACATATAAATAGATATACAGATAGACAGATAGATAGATAGATAAATAGATAGATGCACTGATAGGCACATAACCTGATAGATAGATAGATAGATAGATAGACAGACAGATTGATTGATTGATTGATTTATAAATAGATAGACAGATTGATAGATAGATATTCAAGTTGATATATAAATAGATAGATAAATAGGTTGACAACTATATAGATAAATAGATATATAGATATAGATAGATAGAGAGAGATATATATATATATACACACACACAAATTGATAGATAGACAGATAGACAGATAGAAAAATAGAAAGATAGTTAGACAGATAGATACATAAATAGATAGACAGATTGATAGATATAAAGATAAAAAAAATGATAGATTAATAGACATATAAATAAGTAGACAGATAGAGATACAGACAAGCTGATAGGTATATATATATATTTATTTATTTAGATAGATAGAAAAACAAATACATAGATAGATATATTTATTGTTTGATAGATATATATATAGTTTGAAAAATAATTAGTTATAGAGATCGATCGATTGATAATTAGATACATAGATAAATTTGTAGATCAGTAGAATGGTAGAGAGGTAGATTGGAAGATTCGTTAATAGGTAGATATTCTGAGAGGTATTTGGTAGGTATGTTGATAGTTACATAAAAATATTGATAGACTGATAGATAAATAGACTATTAGAAAGATAAACAAAAAGATAGTGAGATGGATATTACAAATAGATGGATATATAAATATATAGATATATAGATAGATAGACAGAAAGAAAGTTAGACAAATAAATAGATAGACAGGCAGAAAGATATAAAGATAGATAGACAGATACAAAGAAAGAAAGAAAAATAGATAGATAGATAGATAGATAGATAGAAAAATAGATAGATAAATAGATAGATAGATAGATTGATTGATAGAAATAAAGATAGATAGATAGATTGAAAGATAGACACATAGATCATTAGATAGATAGATAATTTGACAGATAGATCGATAGACAGATTAATAGGTAGACAGATAGAAAGATAAACTAATAGACAAATATACATATAAATAGATTGATAGATAGATAGACAAATAGATAGATATACAGACATACAGATAGATAGATAAATAAATAGATATTTAAATAGAAAGACAGAGAGATAGATAGATGATAAATAAAAAAATTTAATAGATAGATATATAGATAGACAAATAGATATACAAATAGATTGATTAACAAATAGAAAAGAGACAGATAGATAGACAAACATATAGAAAGATAGGTAGATAGATAGACAGATACAAAGATATATAGATAGATAGATATACAGATAGACAAATACACAGATAGACAAATATATAGATAGATTAATAGAAAGAAAGATAAATAGATAGATTGAAAGACAAATAGATTGATTGATTGATAAATAGATACATAGATTGATAGATAGATATATAGATAGAAAGATAGATAGATAGAAAGATAGATAGACAGAATGATAGATAAAATGATGGATAAATTGACAGATAGATAGATAAACAGATTGATAGATTGATCGATAAATTGAATTATAGATAGACAGATATATAGAAAGACAGACATATAGATAGATAGATAGATAGAAAAACAGATATGAATGATAGATATAAAGATAGATAGATAGATATACATATATATATATATAGAAAAATACTTAGACAGATAGACAAATATAAAATAGACAAATAGATATATAGAATTGATAGACAGATAGATATGATTATAGATAAATAGTTAGATAGATAGACAGATAGAAAAATTGAATAGATAGATAGATTAATTATAGGCACATCATATAAGTAGATAGGTAGTTAGAAAGTTAAAAAGATAGAAAGATAGGTAGATAAGATGATAGATAGACATATAGACAGACAGACAAACAGAAAGATAGATAGATAGACTGCTAGACAAATTGATAAATAGACAGTTAGTCATATAGACAGATAAATAGATAGATAAATTGGTAGTTAGAAATATATAAGATAAAAATATAGGCAGATCGAAAAATAAACATATAGATAGAAATACAAATAGAGAGATAGATAGAAAGATAGTTTGATATGTAGATAGATTGCCAAATTGACTAATAAAAAGATTGACAAATTATTATATAGATAGACAGTTAAATATTTATATAGATAGATAGATTAATGGATAGAAATATTAATTAAGAGATAGAATGATATATATATATATATATATATATATATATATATATATATATATATATATATATATATATATATAGATAAATAGATAGATAGATAGACAAATAGATAATTAGATAGATTTATAATTATACAAGTAGATAGATAGATATACATATATATAGATTGACAAATATAAAGATATAGAGATAAATAAATATTAAGGAAAAAAGATAGCAATCTATATAGACAGATATATAGATAGTTAGATAGTTAAATAGATAAACAAACAAATAGATTAAAAGATAAATAAATGGACATATAGATAGATAGACTATTAGTTATATGCATAGTTAGATAAAATGATAGATTGACAAAAAAATATACAAAAAGATATATGGATTGATAGATAATTAAATTGACAGACATATAGATAATAGATAGATATATAGATAGATAGATAGACATATAGATAACTAAATATAAATATAGATAGAAAGACAGATATTTAGAAAGACATATATATTGATAGAAAGATAGATACTTATATAGATAGATAGATAGATAAATTGATAGATAGATAAATACACAAATAAAAAGTTAGACAGATAGACAGATAGATAGATAGATCAATAGATAGACAGACATACATACATATAGACAAACAGATAGAAAGATAGATAGATAGACAGATTGATAGATCGACAGATTGGCAGATAGATAAATAGATAGATAGATAGATAGATAGATATACACTTAGAAGGATATAAAAATAGAAAGATAGATAAATAGTGAGATATATAGATAGATAGATAGACAGATATAGAGAGAGAGATAGATAGATAAATTGACAAATAGACAGATAGTCAAATTGATAGAAAGACATATAGATAACTTGATAGATAGATAGATAAATTGAATGATAAATAGATAGGCATATAGATAGATAAACAGATCGAAAAAAAGATTGATATATAGTTAGATAGAGAGAAAATAGACAGACAGATAGATAAATAGATAGATAGATAGCCATATAGACATATAAACAAATTTACATTTAGATAAATAAATAGATAGGCAAGTAGATAGGTAGAAACGTAGCCATCTAGATGGGTAGATAGATAGAAAAATAGCTAGAAAAATAGATAGATAGATAGATAGATATATAGATAGACATATAGACAGATCGACAGATAGAGAGAGAAAAAAAGATCGACAGATCGATAGTTAGATATTTAGATAAATAATTAGATAGATAGTTAGAAAGAAAGAAAGAAAGATACATAGATAGATAGATAGATCGATAGATAGATAGATAGATATAAAGATAGTGTGATTGACAGATATATACATAGACAGATAGTCAAATAGACAAATAGAAAAACACACAGATATATAGATAGATAGACAGATAGACATATTGATAGATATATAGATAGATTGATAACAAAATATATATATATAGACACATAGAAAGATAGATTGATAGACAAAAATACAATTAGATATATAGATAGATAAACAGATAAGTAGATATACATATACATTGATAGGAAGATAAACACATAGATATATTGAAATATAGATAGTTAGATAGTCATCTAGATAGGTAGACATATTGATAGAAAGATAGATAGACAGGTATGCAAATAGATAAATAGACAAACATATAGATAAACATATAGAAAGACAATTAGACTGATAGACATATAGATATATAGATAGATAAACAAATTGATAAATAGATAGATAGATAGATAGAAATATAGAAAGTTAGATAGAAAGACATATAGACAAATAGATTGAAGGATAGATAAACAGATAGTAAAATAGATAGAAAGTCATATAAATAGATAGAAAGATAGAAAAATAGACTGATAGAAAAATAGTCAGATAGACATATAGATAGATAGAAAGAAAGAAAGATAGATAGCTATGTTGATTGATAGAAAGATAGAATGATAAACTGATAGATAGATAAACATATTGACAAATAGAAATATAGAAAGAAAGATGTATAGATAGATAAATAAATACACAGATAGACAAATCTATATATAGACAAATAGAAAAAAAATAAAGATAGGTAGATAGACAAATAGTTAGATAGAAAGAAAGATAGATAGATAGATAAATCGACAGATAGATAGATATAAAGATAGAAAGATAGACATACAGATAGATAGATAGAAAATTGAAAAATAGATAGATAGACACACACACACACACACACACACACATATATATATATATATATATATATTATCCTAATAGATGGATAGACATATAGACAGATAGCTATATAAATAGTATATAAAAAGATAGATAGAAAAATAGATAGATAGATAGACAAATAGATAGATAAATGGATAAATGGATAGATAGATAGCCAGAAACACACATAGACAGATAGACATATAGACAGATAGAATGATAAATATATAGATAGATAGATGGATAGATATGTTGATAGATAAATAGACACATAGATAGGTATATATATTGGCAGATAGATAGATAGGTAGATAGATCAATAGACGGATAAACAAATAGACTAATAGACATACAGACAAATAGATAGATAGATAATATATATATATAGATAGAAAGACATATAGATAGATATACATATAAATAGATTGATTGATTGATTGATAGAAGATAAGTAGATATGTAGATATTTAGATTAAGATAGGGAGAGAGGCATATTTGCAAATAGGTAGATTGGAAGATAGACAGATAGACTGACAAATAGATAGATAGACTGACATATCGATAGAGAAATAGACATTTAGATAAATAGATAGATAGAAATATATACAAATAGATAGATCAAAAGAAAGAAAGAAAGATAGATAGAATGATAGATAGATATATAAATAGATAGATAGATAGACATTCAAATAGATAGATAAATATAAAGATAAATAGATAGAGAGATAAAGAGATAGAATGATAGACAGATTGATTTGTAGAAAGTTAGACAGATAGACACATAGATAGATAGATTGATTGATTGATTGATAGATGGATAGACATATTGATAGATTGATAGATTAATAGAAAGATTAGTATATAGATAGTAGATAGACTGATAGTCAGATACATAGATATAATGATAGATAGATAAACCGATAGAAAGATAGACAAATAAACATAAAGATAAATAAATAGATAGATAGATAGATAGACAAATAAACATATAGGCAAATAAATAGATTGGAAAATATGCAGATATATAGATTTATAGAAAGATAGATAGATAAATAGATAGACAAATTAATAGTTTGATAGATAAACAGATAGGTAGGTAGACAAGTTGATAGGTAAATAGGCAGACTGGTAGAAAAGTAGATAGGTAGATAGGTAGAGAGGTAAACAAGTATATAGGTACATATATAGATTGTTAGATAGATAGACAGATAGATAGAAAAACAAATAGTCAGATAGAAAGATAGACCGATAGACAGATAGAGATTTAGAAAGATAGTCCAATAGACAAATACACAAATAGATAGATAGATAGTTAGATAAATATATAATTAGATAGTCAAAAAGAAAAAAATAAATATAGTAAGCCAGAAAGATAGAAAGACAAATAGATAGTTAGTTCGATAGATAAATATACAGATAGATAGATATACAAATAAATAGATACAAACATAGACAAATGGACATATAGATAGATAAAAAGATAGATAGATAGATAGAATGATTGACAAATAGATAGATAGATAGATAGATAGTGAGATAGAAAGGTAGATAGATAGACAAATCGATAGATTGATTGATTGACAAATAGATAGATATAAAGATACAGAGATAGTCAGATAGTAGATAGCCATATAGAATGATAGACATTTAGTCAAATAGATAGATAGATAGAAAAATAATCAAATAGAAAAATATACAGATCGACGAATATTCAAATAGTTACATAGATTGATAGATTGATAGACACATAGATAGATAGATAGATAGACAAATAGATAGATAGATAGATAGATAGATAGGCAGATATAGAGACAAATAGATAGATAGATATATAGATAGATAGATACATATGTAATTAGATAGATAGATAAATTAATAGATTGACAGATAAAATAAAATATAGATAGATATATACACATATAGATACATAGATAGAAACATAGCTAGATAGATAGATAAATAGATAGACAAATATATAGATATATAGATAAATACATGGATAGAAAGATAGATAGATAGATTTATAAATAGTTAGATTAACTAATTGACAAATTGAATGATACACAAATTGATAGATAGATAAATAGATAAATAGGTAGTAGATAGATAGATGGATAGATGGATAGATAGATGAATAGATGGATCGTTGGATAGATATAAAGTTGGATAGATGGAAATATGGATATATGGATAGATGGATAGATGGATAGATAGATATATGATAGATGGAAAGATGGAGAGATTGATAGATGGATAGATGGAAAAATAGATAATTGGATGGATAATGATATAAGGATAGATCGATGAATAGAAAGATTGATAGATAAATAGATAGATAGATAGGTATATAGATAGATAAATAGATAGTTAGATAGATATATAGATAGACAGACAAAAATATTTTTTGATTGATTGATTGTTTGAATGATTAATAGGTATACATAGAGAATAATAGCTAAATAGATAAATATATATATATATAGATAGACATATACTTAAATAGATAGATAGACAGATAAAAAAATAGACCGATATTTAATTAGATATATAGATAGATTGTTAGATAGATAGATAATTAGATAGATAAATAGATAAATAGATAAATAGATAGATAACAACTAGATAGAAATGCATATAGATAGATAGACATATACACACAAAGATAGACAAATAGATTGATTGATTGATAGAACGAAAGATATATAGATAGAAAGATAGTTAAATAGAAATATTGATAGATAAATAGAGTGATAGATAGATAGATATATATATAGATATAAATGTATATATATATATATATGCAAATAGATAGACAACCAATATGTAGATAGAAATAATGATAGATAGACTAATAGACACACAAATTGATTGATTGATTGGTAAATTGAAAGATAGAAAGATAGATAGATATATTGATTGATTCATAGAAAGATAGATAAAATGATAGATAGATAGATATAGAGATAGATAGATTGATTGATTGATATATTGATAGATAGATTTATATATTGAAATACACAGATAAATAGATAGATAGATAGATAGATAGATTTATATATATATATATATATATATAAAGATAAATAGATAGATTGATATATAAAGATTGATAGATACATAGATAGATAAATAGATAGATAGTTAGATATACAAATAGACATATAGATTGATGAATGGATAAATAATTAGATAGATAGATTTATAAATAGATTGATATATAAATCTTTATATAGATAAATAGATAGACAGATATATATATATATATATATATATATAGACAGTTAGATAGATAGATAGATAAATACAATATATACATAAACATATAGATAGATACATAGATAGACAAACAAATAGAAAGATAGATCGATAGATATATAGATAGATAGGAAGGTAAATAGAAAGATAGATAGATAGATAGATATATAGATTGATATTAATAAAGATATATAGAAAGATAGATAAACAAATAGATAGATAGACACATCAAAACATTAATATATAGATAAATTGGTTTGTTTGAGAGATAGAGATATAGATAAAGAGTTAGATAGATAGTTTCACATATAGATCTATAGACATATAACAAAAATAACACATAGATAGATCGATAGTTAGATAGATAGATATATATATATAGTTAGACTAATAGATAGATAGATAAAAAGTCATAATGTTACATTGATAGATTAACAAATAGATAGATAAAAACTTAGTCAGATAAACATATGTAGAAATAGTTAGATAGATAGACAGATATATAGATAGATAGATAATCATATAAACAGATGGATCTATAAACAAATTGAAAGAAATAAAGATATATATATATATATATATATATAGACAAATAGATAGTTAGATATATAAATATAATTATACATAGATATATAGAGAGATAGATAGATATATAGATAGATAGGTTTGTAGCAAGATAAATTGATAGATATATAAATAGATAGATATAGATATATATATATATATATTGATAGACATACAAATAGATAAATAGATAGGTAAAATTATAGACTAACACATAGATAGATAGAAATATAGCTAGATACATAGATAAACAAATAGATAGATAGAGAGACGGATAGATAGGTATATAGATATATAGATAGATAGACATATGCATAATTTCATATAGAGAAAGATAGATATATAATTAGGGAGATAGATTAATAAATAGAATGATATATATATTTAAATAGATAGATAGCTAGAGAGATATAGAGATAGATATACAACAAGATAGGTAGATATATATATATATAGATAGACAAATAGATAAACAGATAAATAGAGAGAATGACAAATAGAAAGTTAGATAGAATGATAGATAGATAGATATATATATATATATATAGACAAACTGACTAATATATAGACATATAGATATATAGATAGACAAACATACCCATAGATAGATTGATAAATAGATATATAGATATACAAATAGATAAATAGATAGATAGATGATTGAATATAGGTAGGCAGATAGATACATAGATAGATAGATATATAATTAAATAGATAGATAGATAGATCCATAGATATATAGATAGATAGATAGATTGTTTGTTTGTTTGATAAATAGATAGATGTATAGATAGAAAGACAAATAGATAGATTGATAGATATTTAGATAAAAAGTCAGATAAATAGAAATATACATAGATAGATAGATAGATAGATAGACAAGCATATAGATAGATAGATAGACAGACAGATAAACAAATAGATAGATTAATATATATACAGATAGACATATTGACATAAAGATATAGATACATATAGACAGATAGATATATAGATGATAGACACATACACTAATATATAGACATGTAGATATATATAATGATATACAAATAAACAGATAGATAGATAGATATAAGGATATACAAATAGATAGATAGAAAGATAGAAAGATAGATAGATAGCCTAATATAAGATATAATGATAGACAGACAGATAGATAGATAGACAGATATTTAGCTAGACAGATAGACTAATAGATAGATAGACATATAGCAAGATAGATTGATAGACATTTAGAAAAATAAAATGATAAAAAATATTAAGTTAGACAGCAAGACAAATAGTCAGATATACAAATAGATATATAGATAGATATAAACAGTGGCAAATAGAAAGATAGATGTATAGATTGATAGATAGATAAATAGATGATAGACAGATAGACAGATAGACACATAGATATATAGATAGATTGATTGATTGATAGACTATTAACACTACTAAAAATCACCATATTACCGACCAAATATTTGGTCAGTAATTAGATATTTTTTAGTCGGTAAACTAATTAGCGACCATTTACTGACCAAAAAAAAGTAGTCGTAATTTTGCTCGTCACTAAATATTTTACCTATGAAAAAAATAGTCAGTTGGTAAATTATCGACCATTTACCGATCCTCTCTTGATGATGATTTACTGACTAAATTATGACAATTTACTAACCGAATAAATAATGTCGGTACATTGTCTCCAATTGGTCTGTAATTACCGATCATTTATAGACCAATCACCGACAAATAATTACTGACTAAATTCCTACCATTTTCCAACCAAAAGAATTAAGACGATAAATGGTCTCTAAATGATCGATAATTACTGACCATTTAGAGACCATTTACTTACAAATAAATTCCAACTAAATTTCAACCACTTTCTGACCAAAATAATTTGGTTGGTATATGGTCACAAAATGGTCGGTAAAGCCTAAAAAATTATGACAAAAAACTGACCAAAATCTTTTAAAATCATTATTTCGTAATTGATCTCCAAAGGTATTAATGACCATTATGAGATCTTTTACCAGCCATTGATAATAAAAAATTATGGTTGGTTTGATCACAATTTGGTCGGTAATTACTGAACAATTTTTTTTAGCAGAAATTCGGCAGTTGCTGCAGAAACTAAAACAAAAAATACATAAAAAACAACAATTTTGATTCCAGTTTTGATTCAGTTCTTGCATAAACAATTAAAGATAAAACAACAAAATAAAAATCCAAATAACTCAAGCAAACAACTATATATACTACATTTATATATTAAAAACATCTAGATAAAATAAAAAATTAAAATACAAAATCAAAGTTTAAGGAATTGAAAAAAAAAATGTGTGTAATACACTATATCATCCAGCCTAGTTTCATAATCATTATGATGTGACATTTCTAGTCCTCATGGTGAGATATCGGGTATTAGGATAGAGCTGTCTGCTACTACCAGTTTTGATGTGGTTGTTGCAAGTACTATTGTAGGTGATGGAGTAGATGCTGTAGCTAGAGTATTATGCCGAACAATCCGAGGTAGATCATCAAGGTTGAACTAATGTCCTCCCTCCTGAAAATTCTTTGTAAGCCAGTCAATATGGATATGCAACTCATCCCTATCATCCTCATAGTCGATCAAGTGTCACTCGGTATCGACCAACTAAAAATGTATCGAATTTTGCATCTAGTTCTAAAATTCCTCCATCTTCAAAAACAAATTCAAAACTAGTCCTGAAAATTCAGCTTTATTTTTTGGTTGTCTATGTGAGTAGAATGAAGATGTCGATGAACCGCTGCCATAGATGGGTATCTTCTCCTTGCTATCAACAGCTACATACCAAATCTGATTAGCATCAATTGGTGGAGCTGATGAATTAGAACTACCTATTGCACAATCACTTGAACCTAAAGTAGACTTGGAATACGCTTGAGTCACAGCATCTAACAATTCCTCATATCCCGCCTAATAAAATATACAAAAAGTATTTTAATTCATATTCAAACAAAAAAAAGAACAATTAATTTTTTTTATTTAAACTTACATTTGTTGCATGAGATTTTTGATCAACGAAAGTCTGATCATCATAAGCCTTCGTGTGCATGTATCTAAATAAGTGAGGAGCACTGGGCTTCTTACCCTCCTTGGTGTCTATAATTACACACAATACATACATTAATTCTATTGAAAATAAATTTCTTATGAGAAATGAAATTTAGGCATAATTGTATACAATTCATAAATTAATAAACATCAAAAGTATAAATTAGAAATAATACCAATGCTCATTGTGCTCATGCATAGAGTGAGATCCACAAGTATGTGTAGACATGCCACTACTCTCCCCAGCCTGCTCTGAGCAATGATTGCAACTCTGTTTAGCACATCTCTTCTTATAATCTGGATCTTCTCATCTACTTTGCCACTCCTCAAAAACTTGATCTGTGACCCTTGAATTTTTTTCTTTCTTCTTTAGTCATTTATCTTTGATCTCGTACACCGTGTCTTTATACCGACTGGCAGCATATTTGTAGAACACAATTTTGACTGACTCCTTTAGCTATGTCCACTTTTAAACGTTATACAATTATAAATAAATAACTTTTAATCAGTGAACAAAAGAATAAATAAAAGATGTAAAAATTTTTAGGTAGCAATATTTAGCTTAAATTCTCTCCAAATCATCAATTGGTCTCTATGTGTGAGTGACTTTCAATTATCTCCATTAAGTTTAAAGGATTTCATGAAAATTATTCTCGAACTCCTTGAAAAGGAACTAGACAACACTAATTTCATCCTATAACAAATAATTTTTAGCAAGAAAAAAAAATAAAAAAATTGATTAATCATTTGTTAAGTTTTATATCTTACGGATTATCCAATGTCGGGTCAAACTGAGCAATAGAGATAGTCTCGTCTGTAGGGTGCTCTAAGGAAGACTCTCTAACATATCCATCATCTCACTCTTATCCCTACCACATCTCTTGATCATTCATCAAAATCTCAGGACTATTTTGTGGATCAGTCAGCTGATGCTACTGCTGTGGTACATTCACAACCTTCTCTGTCTATTGTAGCATCTCTTCCACCCATGACCCTCTACCAGTTTCAGGCATACTAAAGGCTATGCAACCTATACCATAACTTGGACAATCTTGCAACATGCTGCCTCTACCTCATCCACGTGCCATACCTATAAAAAATACATAATGCATTGAAAATAAATAAAAATGATTAACTCACTGTCTACTGATTCTCATCAGAATCATCCAAATCTAGTTCTTCTTCTTCTTCTTCAGATGTAGTAATATCATTTTCAAACTCCTCTTCATCACTCATTTCTTCCTCATAATCAATTAAATTTTTATCAACATCTACATCCCCACTTGTATCAATCTTATAAAATGCGACTAAAAGGATGTTTTTGTCACCCACTACATCTTCAATTATAACATCATTGTCATCATTTTTAAAAGCTGGTTCTATGAAATGAATACATGGTGATGTGGAAATCTCAATTTGAGCCCATGCTATTATCTTTCACATAGCTTTCCGATCCTTTCTAGGACCGGTCCGACACAGATATTCACAGTAATAAACCTGTGATGCTTGTACTGCTAAGAAAAAAGATTCATACTTGTTGAATCATTTTTTATCATGCACATTGATGAGTTTATATCGAGTATAAACAATAATACCAACACGTGGTGTTGAATTGAAACATTCACATTTGAATAACATAGTTTTTTTAACTGGAAGGGCTTCAAATTCTAACTTGATCACTTCGACTAGACTACCATAATAGTCATATTTGGTTTCTTTGTACACAGATCCTTTAAAGCATACCCCGATATTATCTATTGCCCAGTAGGTACCATTCAATTTTGTGTCTATTTTAAAACCATTCACATTATAACCATTGTATGTTCTAACCTCTCTTATGAGACATCGTGCTATACTTCGAAGATAATAATTGGAAATTTTATTAGCATGATTATGAACCTATAATCAAAATTAAGTGGATTATTTAGATTACAATTATAAATTTTATTATAACAATACAATTATTTTGTGATTTTAATTAAAAATAAACATACGTATTTTTCAAAAAATGATGGAAATTCTTTCTTCATAATGGCATTGATTGCTTCTTCATTCATGTTTTAAAACTCTTTCATTTATCTGTAACAAAATCACTAAAAAAATTAAAAATAATTGATACATTGATAGGAAATAGTAAATTATAATGCGTAATAGATGTTATTTGTCTATTAGGAAATACTTACTCAATGAATGATTAAATCTCTGGACAATTAATTAGGACATATAGATGAGCTACAAAATATTTATAGTTTGCTAGATACCTTTTCTCTTCAGCACCAATTGCTTTACGTGGAGCCCTGAAAATTTCAAACAATTCATTATCCACATTATCATAAAGATAAACCTCATTCTATTTTTCCTTAAGTGGAAGAGTTGGATCTCCTTCTTTGAAATAGAATGATGTAAATTTTGTAGCCTAATCCATAATATAACCTATTGATATAGAACCCTCAGCCTGAGCCTTTTTCATTATTGTATACTTTATTTTCCTCAAGTATCTACAAAAAGATTAGTAAAAATTACAAGTCATTTTTGTGTATATATAAATTTATATATAAAAAAAGAATTGGTTTAGTGAATGAATATTACATTTCTGGAGGATACATCCAATGATAATGGACAGGACCAGCAATCCAAGCTTTTGTAAGCCAAGTGCACTGGAAGATGTTCCATTGATTCAAAAAAATTAGGAGGAAAGATTTTCTCAAGATTGCATATGATAACTAGAATTTGTTCATCCAGATTCCTCAACTCCTCATTAGTCAATAAAGAAGAAGGTAGTTGCTTGAAGAATAAAGAAATCTTAGTTATCAGCTCCCTATTATATTAGGTAGGAATTCTCGAAGAGTAATTGGTAACAACCTTTACATTAATTCATGACAATCATGACTTTTAATGCCAAACATCTTAATTTTTTTCACATCCACACATCTCCCCACATTAGAACCATACCCATCTAGAAATCTAAGTTTTTTTACCCACTCCAACATAACATTCTTCTGTAATTTATTCAGAACAAATGGCAAATCAAGATATTTATTGGTGACAGAATTTTTAACAAATTATGGACAACGACTATATTTATTCAACTTATCTCTTTACTTGTAAGTGTCCTTAGTTGTCCTTGGAATGTTAAATACTTTATTGAAAATATTGTCAAATACATTCTTCTCGATATGCATAACATCAAGATTGTGCATGAGCAAGTGCTCACTGTAGTAGGGAAAATCACAAAAAATACTTCTTTTATTCCCCCAAGAAATCTTAGATATAGTTGGATTCACAACCTCAGCATCAACATTTATCACCTTCCTCAACCCTCTATTATTCAATGCCTGCAGAATATCATCCCCATATCTAAGTACCATGAATTATTTAGAAACCTTTCTCTTCTTAATGAAGTCTTTGGCATTACGTAGATACGGATGATTAATGGGCAAAAATATCCGATGGTTGTCGAACCACGACTATTTTCCGCTCTTAATTAATCTAAAAGTATCAGAATCTTAAATACAATGAGGACATGCCAACATACTAGTTGTACTCCAGCCAGACATCATATAATACACTAAAAAGTTATTTATGGTCCAAATGAGGGCAGCGCACATTTGAAAATTTTACCATTTAGAAATATTATAAGTTTGAACCACAACACCCTAAAGACTTTCAACTTCGCTATCAATGGATGCAAGAAAACATCTATCTCTCCCTTTGGATTCGTAGGCCCCGACACTAACATAGTCAAAAACATAAATTCCTCCTTCATACATAAGTCTGGAAAAAATTTATACATGGTCACCACCACAGGCCACAAAGAATATTGCTATTCAGATTGACTAGATGGCTTAAAACCATCAGCAAATAAACCCAGGCTAATATTTTGAACTTCAGAAGAAAAATCATGAAAATACCCAACAAAATGTTTATAAGCAGGGGCATCAGAAGGGTGACACATCTTACCATCGTTTATATGATGCTCTGAAGCCACCTCTTTTCATTAGCTATTGTGCTTGATGCATACAATCTCTACAACCTAGGTGTTATTGGAAAATAGTGCATCTTATTATACAACACCTTCAACTTACGTATAAACAATCTATTTCAAGAACACATAAACTTTTACTTGTACCGAGCATGCCCACATATTTTACAACTGTAAAGGTCAATGTTATCACCCCAGTATATCATTCAGTTGTTCACACCGTAATGAATGAGCTGTAATGGTAATCCCAAGCCTCTAAATAACTTCTTCATGCTATAGAAATCCAATGGAATAAGATTACCTTATGGAAATAATTCTTGAATAAATTTAGACATATCATCAAACCATCCCCAGGAACACCTGTGTATGAACTTTTTTTTCTAATATCCTCACGGCTATAGAAAGTTGAGTATGCTTAGAATTTTCCTAATATATAGGGTTGTCTCCAGCTTGAATCATATCATAAAAATTCCTTCCCTCATCATTGTGTTCCTCTTTCGGGTTGAATTCTGGACAAGCAGCATCAAAAACCATTTAATAGTATGTAGTATGATTAATATTATCCAAGACCATATGATCATCTTCACTTACTGACACCCATACTGAACTCGAACACTTTTGGTGGACTTGCTTCTCAACATGGTATATCCAAACATAGTAATCTACCACAAAACAATTTTTATACAAATGCATTTTCACAGTCTCAACATTAAAAAACTTTTTATTCTGACATTTAAATAAAGTGCAAGGGCATCAGATATCTATACCACCATTCACAAACTCAGGATGCCTTAGAGCAAATTCAACAAATTCATCAACTTTAAGCCCCCATTCATTAGAGAACATTCCATTGACTATTCGACCCTTGTACATCCATTCACGATCAACTTACATGACTAGTTAAAAAATTTATTTGATTTAACAAACACAATTGTCTCAATTTTAGTTATATATAATTATATAGACATTTATTTAGATATAAAAATATTTATATATAGTTTTCCACATATAGTTTAAAATAATGTTGTATTTCGTTATACATGTAATTATAAATAGAGTTACAAGTGGTTATACATATAGTTACACATATAGTTAAACATATATTTATACATGTAGGTTTATATATTTTTTTATTTAATTTTATATAATTATAGATATAGTAATGTATAGGTATAGATATAGTAAAATACTTTTTTAATATACAACTATATACAAATATATAGTTGTAAATTTAATATGTAAATATAATTATGCATAAAACTTTTAAAGTTATACACATAGTAAGATACAAATATTTATAATTATATATTATTTTACATATAATATATATAGTTATAAATAGTTATATATAATAAAACATATAGTTATATATAGATATATTTATACAAATAGTTATAAGTGGTTATACATAAATATAAACAATGTTATAAAAACAATTTGTTTTAATTATATTAATACATAAATGTATATATAGTTATAAATATTGTTTATATAATTATATAGACATTTATTTAGTTATACAAATATGTATATATAGTTATACACATATAGTTTAAAATAATGTTGTATGTTGTTATACATGTCATTAGAAATATAGTTACATGTGGTTAGACATTTAGTTACACATATAGTTAAACATATATTTATACATGTATGTTTATATATTTGTTAATTTAATTTTATATATTTATATATATAGTAATGTATAGGTATAGATATTCTAAAATACTTTTTTATATACTACTATATACATAAATGTATATATAGTTACAAATATAGTTATATATAATTATATAGACATTTATTTAGATATACAAATATTTATATATAGTTATACAAATTGTATAATAATTTAATATTACATAATTATTATATAAGAAAATATATAAATGGATAGTTTAATGTAAATTTGTATAGATATTTATAAACATTAATACATATGTATAAATATTTATATATAAAATTAAATGGTTATTTAAACATATCAATGTGTATTAATAATATAAAAATTCAATATATATTAAAGTATAGGCATTTATACATAATATCTTTCGATTATATAAATGTATAAAAGATTATATATACTTTTATAGACATTATTTAAAATTAATATTAAATAAATGTTTGATTTACTATAAATTATAATATATATTAAAGTATAGACATTCATACCTGATGTCATATGATTATATAAATATAAACCATTAACATTAAGATTATTCAGATGCAAACATCATGTAATAAAAATCAAAATCACTAAACCCCTAAAAATAAAAATAGTAGATGAACAAATTTTTAAAAATGAAAAATTATAGATTAATTAATTGTGTCTAGTCAAAATCATGTTAGGTTAAATGAAATCGAAGCAAAAATTAAGAAATTAGGAGGAGAAAAAGACCTAATACCTTAATATACTAAAAAATGAAATTTCGAATGTCTATGTATAATTCAGCAAGACAGAGATGTGTATATGCAATTTGAAGGAGAAGAACAAAGAAAAATATACCAGGATTCAGAAGAAATATCAAATTTATGTGATTTCATGCTTATAGTTGGCTCAGATTCGGAAAAATGATGGAGTTACGATGATTTAATGTTATAATGATTTAGCAAATGATTTTAAAATCATAAAATTAAAACATTGAATTACCAACCAAAATTATGGTCTGGAAAAGGTCGGTGATAATAAATTTATAAGTATTTGGAAGTCTAATTTATCGACCAATTTTTAAGGTAATATGTTTTTGGTCGTTAAATGGTTAGTAATTAGTTTTTTTTTCTATTTGCTATTTCCATCTTAATTTACTGACCAATTTCCAACCAAAAACATTTGGTCAGGAGGTATGGTTGATATTCAGTCGAGAAAAGGTCAATAATTACCAACCTAAATATTTGGTCAGTAGTTGGTCAGTAATTACAACATTATAAATATATTGAATAACTGATTTACTGACCAATTTTAATGGTAATATAATTTCAGTCGATAAATGCTCAGTAATCTTTTGAAATATTTTTCACTAATTTCCTACTAATTTTCAGACCATATTTCTAACCAAACATTTTTGGATGGTAATATATGGTCGGTAGTTAGTCGAAAATTTGGTCAAAAGTATTTTTCTCCGATGTACCTATTTAATTCTCTAAATTAGTCATGAATTGGTCAGTAATTACCGACATATATATTTGGTCGATAATGGTCGGTATGTATGAAGCCATAAATAATTTGAAAAACACTATACCGAGCAATTATAATGATATGTCGTTAAATGGTTAGTAATATATTCAAGAACAACTCTACAGAATAATTTTCCACAAAAAATATTTGGTCAATAATTATGGTCGGTATTTTGTCGTAAATTTGGTTGGTAGAATTTTTTTTTCGATACCCTTTATAGGTTGCTAACTGGTTGTGTTTTGGACAACAATTACCGACAAAATTTTATGGTCAGTATTTCGGTCGATTTATCGTAATTATAAGTAGTATCTATCTGTCTATCTATCTATTTGTCTTTCTGTATATGTGTATATCTATTTACCTATATATCTATCCATATGACTATTTGACTATCTAACTATCTGACTATCTATCTATCTATCCATCTATATATCTTTCTATCTATCTATCTTTATATCTACCTATTTTTCTATCTATCTATTTTTCTATCTATCTATTTATCTATTTGTCTGCGTGTCTGTCTATCTATCTATAAATTTGTCTATCTAAATATCTGTCTATCTATTTATCTATCTATTGGCTTATCAATCAATCAATCTATCTATCTATATATTTATCTATCTATCTATTTATATATTTATCTATCTATCTATATGTCTATTTAACTAACTATCTATCTATCTATATGTCTATTTAACTAACTAACTATCTAACTATCTATCTATCTTTCTTTCTATCTATCAATCTTTTTGTCTATATATCAATCTATCTATTTTTCTTTCTAACCATCTATATATCTATTTGTCCATCTTTATATAAAACTATGTATTTATCTATATGTTAATTCATCTATTTATGTGTCTATCAATCTATGAATTTATCTATATACTTATCTTTCTTTCATTCATTCTATCTATCTATCTATTTGTCTATTGATCTAATGATATATCTATCTATCCTATCAATCTATCTATCTATCTTTTTATCTATCTATATGTCTATATGTCTATCTATCTATCTATCTTTAAATCTATCTATCTATCTATTTGTATATCTATCCGTCTCATTATCTCTCTATCTATCTAACTATATATCTATCTATCTGTTTATCTGTCTATCTATCTATTGATCTATCTATTATCTTTCTATCTATTTGTATATCTATCTATCTATTTCTCTATCTATCTAACTATCTAACTATCTATCTAACGAAATATTTATCTATCTAATTATCTATCTATCCAATAATCTATCTATCATTTTATCTATCTATTTTTTTAATCTATTTATCTGTCTATCTATCTATTTATCTATATATCTATATCTCTATCTGTCTATCTATTTATCTATCTATCTCTATATCTATCTATCTATCTTTATTTTTATTTATCTATTTCTCTATCTAAATATCTATCAATAAAAATATCTATCTATCTATCTGTCTGTCTATTTGACTATTTGTGTATATGTCTATCTATCTTTCTTTCTACATGTCTATCTATCTATCTACCTATTTGTATATCTATCTATCTATCTATCAATCTATCTATCTATCAGTCTAACTAACTATCTAAATATCTATGTATTTATCTATTTGTCTATTTGTCTATCTTTATATATGTCTATCTGTATATTTCTCTATCTGTGTATCTATGTATCTATGTATCTATCTATCTATCTATCTTTTTATCTTATATCTATATATTATCTATTATCTCTCAATCTATTAGTCTATCTATCTATCTATCTGTCTGTCAATCTATCTATCTCTCTATCTTTGTATCTTTCTACTATTTATCTGTCTATCTCTCTTTCTACATGTATGCCTATCTGTCATTTTGTTAATCTATCTATTTTTTTGTCTATCTAATGTCTATCTATCTATATATCAATCAATCAATCAATCTGTCTATCTATCACTCTATAAAAATATTAATCTATCAATCTAACTATCTATTTATCTATCTATCTTTCTCTTTGCATATATGTCTATCTGTATACCTATCTATATGACTATTTGATTAAATAACAATCTGACAATCTACCTATCTATATATCTATTTAACTATATATCTATTCACCTGACTATCTATTTATCTGTCAGTCCATCCATTTGTCTGTCTATCTATTTATCTATCTATCTTTGTATCAATTTAGTTGTCTATCTTTCTATCTATATATCCATATATATATATCTATCTGTCTATCTATCTGTCTATCTATCTGTCTATCTATCAATCTATCAAATTATCTATATATCTAATTATTTATATGTATATCTATCGATCGATCTATCTATCTATCTATTTATCTCTGTACCTATCTATCAATAATATATCAATCTATCTATCTGCCTATCTATCTATCTATCTATTTGTCTATCTTTCTATCTATATATCCATCTATCTATCTATTTGTCTATCTATCTATATATCTAATTATCTATCTATCTAATTATTTATATGTATATCTATTTATCTATCTATTTGTCTATCTTTCTATATATATATATGTGTGTGTGTGTGTGTGTGTGTGTCTGTCTGTCTATCTATCTATCTATCTATGAATTTGTCTATCTATCTATCTTTCTATCTTTTTATCTATCTATCTATCTATTTGTCTATCAATTAATCAATCAATCTAACTATATATTTATCTATCTATTTATTTATATGTCTATTTATCTATCTATATATCTATATTTATTTCTATCTATCAATTTATTTGTCTATATATCAATCTAACTATTTTTATGTCTAACTATCTATATATCTATTTTTCTTTCTATCTATCTAACTATCTATCTATCTATATATTTATTTATCTATTTATTTGTCTATCAATCTATGATCTATATTTATGCTTATCTATCTTTCTTTCTTTCTTTCTGTATATCTATCTATTTGTCAATCGATCTATCTATATATCTATATGTCCTACCAATCTAACTATCTGTCTATTTATCTATCTATCTTTTTATCTATATATCGATCTGTCTATCTATCTATATATCTTTAAATCTATATATCTCTATATCTGTCTATCTATCTATATATCTATTTTTATATCTATCTATCTCATTATCTATCTATCCGTCTATCTATCTATCTTTCTATCTAATGATTATCTTTCTATCTATTGGTCTATCTATCTATATATCTATCTATCTATTTTTTTATCTATATATCTAACTATTGATCTATCTGTCTATTTAACTATATATCTATATATCTATCCAATTATCTATCATTTTATATATCTATCTATCTATATCTTTTCTTTCTATTTATCTTTCTATTTATCTATCTATCTATCTACTATCTAGTTATCTTTCTATCTATTTATTATCTATCTATCTCTATATCTATCTATCTTTCTATTTATCTATTTCTCTATCAAAATATTTATCTATCCAAATATCCTTTTATCTATCTATCTGTCTATTTGTGTATATGTGTATATGTCTATATATCTATATATATGTAGATCTTTCTATCTGTTTGTCTATCTATCTATCAGTCTATTAGTCTATCTGTCTTTCTATATATCTATGTATCTATCTATTTATCTATTTGTCTATTTGTCTATCGCTATATATGTCTATCTGTATATCTGTTTATTTGTGTATCTATGTATTTGTCTATCTATCTATCTTTTTATCTTTATATCTGTCTATATGTCTATTATCTCTCTATCAATTTGTCTAGCTATCTATTCATCTATTTGTCTGTCAATCTTTTTATCTATGTATCTTTCTATATTTGTATCTTTCTACTATCTATCTGTCTAACCTTTTTTTATACCTATCTGCCTATCTATCATTTTCTTAATCTATCTATTTTTTTTATCAATCTAATGTCTATTTCTCTATATATCTATCTATCTATCTATCACTCTATAAAATGTTAATATATCAATCTGACTATCTATTTATTTTTCTATCTTTCTATTTGCATATCTGTCTATCTGTAAACTTGTTTAAATGACTATCTGACTATCTAACTTTCTGACTATCTATCTCTATATATATTTATCTATCTATCTATTTGTATGACTATCTATCTACCTATATATCTAAATATCTATCTATCTATCTCTCTATCTTTCTATCTGTCTGTCTATCTATCTATATATCTATCTATCTATCTAAATGTTTGTCTATCTATCTGTCTATCTATTTATCTATCTATCTATTTATTTGTCTATCTATCTATCTATCTATATATCCATCCATCTATCTATCTATCCATCTATCTATCTGTCTGTCTGTCTATTTATCTCTCTATCTATCTATCTAATTATCTATCTATCTAATTATTTATATGTTAATCTATCTATCTATCTGTCTATCTATATATCTATTTATCTTTCTGTCTATCTAGCTATCTATCTATATGTTTGTCTTTCTATCTATTTATCTATCTGTGTATCTATCTATCTTTCTGTATATATATTTAACTATCTATATATTTTTCAATTTATCCATCTATCAATATATCTCTTTATCTATCTATATGTCTATCTATCTTTTTTACTTTCTATATATCTATTTATCGATCTTCTATCTATATATTTATCTATTTATCTGTCTGTCTATATATCTATCTATCTATTTATTTCTCTATCTATCTATCAATATGTCTATCTATCTATCTATCTATATATCTATTTATTTATTTATTTATCTATCTATCTATCCATTTTTTTTCGTTATATCAATATAGATATCTATCTATCCATTTTTTTCTATATATATATATATATATATATCTATCTATCTATCTATCTTTTTTTCTTTCTATCCTTCTTTCTTTTTTTATTTGTTTCAATTGATCTATTTTTTTATCTGTCTATCTGACTATTTGTCTATTTGATTATATGTCTATCTGTCTAGCTGTCTATCTGTCTATCTATCTATCTGTATATCTACCTACCTGTTTATCTCTTTATGTGTCTATCTATCTATCACTCTACTTATTTATATGTCTATCTTTTTATCTCTTTGTCTTTCTATCTACATATCTATCTGTCTGTCTGGCTGTCTGTCTATTTATCTATCTATCTATATATAATCCTATCTGTTTACTATCTATCTATCTTTCTTTCTTTCTTTTTATCCATCACTCTATCTGTCTATCTATCTATCTATTTATCTATTTGTATATCTTTCTATTTATCTATTTCTCTATCTATCTATCTATCTATTTATCCATCTATCTATCTATATATTTATTTATCTATCTGTCTATTTATCTATCTTTCTATCAAATTATCTATCTATCTAATTTTTTATCTATATATCTATCTATCTATCTTTCCATCTATTTATCTATCTATCTATCTAGATGTCTATCTATCTACCAATTTAAACTATATAGTCTATCTATAATATAAGTACAAAATATAAGTGTAGCATGAATTTAGAGTAGTTAAGAAAATGATAGCATATGCATGCACTCTCATGCATATGCCATTAAAAAGTTTCAAATTATGAATATATGCATCAATTAATCATCAAAAATATAAGTATGATATCAAAAAAATGATCACAATGCACAAAATGGCATAATATCTTTCGGGCGAGATCTAAGAAAGATTATTATTTATATAACCTTATGCTTAAAATTTGCAAAAATTACATCTGATAAGTCTTAAACTCAAGTCTTAGCATCATTGAATGAAGACACTCATCATTATATCAAGACATGACCTCCTACAGATATATACAACACAAAAACTTAATTGGTAATCAGTTATTCATGTTTTATTTATACACTTAACTCTTTTAATTTAAAACTTCTTATGATATTCAGGTTGTTAGTATTTGTTTAATCACACAAATATCTCTAACAGATGTATACATACATTACTTGATAAAAAATACTTTTATCTCTAAATTTATGTACATCCCATTACACTTAAGTGGATACACATATTACATCAATAAATAAACATTCAAATATGTCACAATTCAATTGTGCATGTTTAAAAACATACCTAGACATAACATAAAAATGTCTCTTATTAAATAATTTCCAAATTTTGAATTATCAAATATAAGATTAACAATATGGTGTTCAATAATTTAATTTCTTTTATAGAAATAGCGAAATGTTATATCACAATATAAGGGGCATGTATTAGAAAAAAAAAATTAACTTTTATTCATTAGAAATATTATATATCATAAAAATATAAGTAAAAGGTGCGATTAATTTAAAAATTAAATTAATTAAAAACAAAGTAAAAATAAAAATAAAATTTTTATATTTAGCTAAACTAATAATATTGTATGAAAAAAAATAAAATATAAAATATTATACATAGAATAGGGTAATGTAGAAATATATAAAACATGCATCATTATAGATTGATTCATCATTTTATGTCCATGATTGTAATGTGATGGTATGAATCAAATCATCATTATCATGTGAGTATGAATGTAAAACTAGAGAAGCCCTATATATCCTCAATGTCACATAAGTTATCATCTTTCAATAACTTTTATTTTTTATTGATTTTTTAACTTTAAATCTTCCAAATCTTTCAAGTACCAAGTATCTTTTCTGATATATGATCATAGTCTAAATCTCATATCTAAAATAATATTTATATCCACAAAAAAAAAGATTACAATACTATGCTAGACATTGGAGAGCTTAGTAGATCACATATCATTTTAGAAAATATAGAATATGTGGATTTGTATAATTTCCATCAATTCAAATTTTCATTTTCTTTTCATCATGTGATATAATATTATCGTAATTAGTATCTATGTACTGAGTTAATTTGCTTCAACAGATCACCATGTTATTCTCTTTCTTGTTAACTGAATAAAAAAATATTATCTTTGAATATTATATCCATGTCCATATTTAGAGACTAACTATAACTATCATACAGAGTATCATAATATGTAAATATGTTAGTTAATTTTTATTGAATAAAATATTCAGGTTTGCCTGCTTAGTTCATGCAAGTCGATATGTATCTTGATATATTTTCTATCCCTTTCACCTTAACCCTAGAATTTATATAGACAACCAAACAAAAGTTGAATTGAAGAACCAATATTCTAGATATATAGTTTCCATCTCAATAACCATGAAACTAAATGAATAGTATATTCTAGATATATACTTGCTAAACATGTTAATAATATTGCATATGTATTTGAGTGCAATACAAGTGATAAGAGTGTACACAAATAAATATATATTTATCATATTATTTAAAACATACAAGAAATTCATAATAAAAATTTATATTAGAGTCAAAATCATTAATAATATCTTCGTTGCTCTTCTATTGACATAATTGAATATCATGTATTAGTAGCCAACATAAGACTCTAATATCAAGTTGCTATAATTACAAGGGGGACTTATATTCATTTAGAATTTTTTTAGGCTGAAAGAAAAATATAGACTTCTAGACTCTTGTTTTTTTTTTACAAAAAGGCTTTTAACATTTATTAAAGAAAACATATCCCTCACTTGTAGGCGGAGGAAGACCTTTACAACATCAGAAAAACTTAAAAGACATACTATTTACAGACCAATACCCTAGCCAGTAATTCAGAGAAACTATCTTTTCCTTAGGATTAGTTGAAGCAGTAACCGCACTCTGTATGATTCTTCCTTATTATATGACATTGATCAGCAGAGAGTCTTTCTACTCCAGTGGTTATATTCGTCTCAGCAGCGGGAGTTCTCCTGACAGCAACAGGGGGCAGCAACAGACAGCAACTAATCCTAACAGCAATAGACAGCAACAGACAGCAACAGCAGGAGTTATCCTGACAGCAACAAGCTTTGGCAGCAACAGGGGGCACTCTACATGTGCTTTGGCAGCAACAGACATTAACTAATCCTAACAGCAACAGACAGCAACATCAGGAGTTATCCTGACAGCAATAGGCTTTGGCAGCAACAGGTAGCAACAAGTTTTCCATGATATGTACTCAGTGAAGGCTCTTTATTTGATATTGTCACTGCATATTTATGGAAGCAGTTTTAGCAGCATCCCTGTAGACTCTTTCGCTAGTTTTAGGCAGCAGCAGCATCCTCACTGGAGGCTCTTTAGCAGCAGCATCCACTATAGATTAGTGCTGCCCATGTGGACGAACCTCTATCTCTCCTTTTTCCTATGCGTCTGGCTCTAATCTTCACAAGATTCCAGCCGTCTTTCTTCCTCGTGTATTCGCTAATGATCCTAGAACAAAACCAAAGAGAAACCAAAAAAATAGCAACCTTGCCTACCAGAACTTGACACCCTACTACCCTTATTCTTGATTAAACTAATACAACATAAGGCAAGCTCCACAGTGTTAACGATTTCTCCCCTTTAACATTCTGCAAGGAAAAGACAGAATACATATTGTCTGGAGCTATAGGCGGCTCTTCAAGAGGAGTAAACTTTTTTGTCCACTTCAGTATACGCATGGGGAAGCCATCAACTTGCCATAATCCGCGCTGCCATAGACGATATTGATCTTCCAGTAGAGAGCATTGGAGCACGACATGCTTGGCATCGAAATCAGCAAATTTCACCTTCCCCTTGAGCTTTAAATTGTCAATGAATTTCTGAACTCCAATCGCACGAGGCCTGATGTGAGAAAACTTACCAACGAGCGTGTATTCGAATGGTTCTAAGAGCCTTCGAGATTCCTCAGCAGAGAAGATGATGGCCGGGAGCCCGTTTTTGTTCCCTTGGATTTGTGAAAACGGTACGGTTCCTTTTACCATCGAGGCAAAAGACTTATTATTTAAACATAAGTCAGATTTTTCCATACTCATCTTGATTTGGACTTGGTTTGAACAGCAGTGGAGTGTTCTTCCTTCTTAGTTGCATAATCTAGCAATTACACATAAACTATACACTATCGAACAGTGAATCACAAAGCAATTTGCACAGTAAGTCCCACAACTGTTCGCAGAACAGTTTACTCCAGAAAGCTAGAGAAATAACAGAGGAAAATCGCAAGAGGATTTTCGCGAGAGAACCAAGGCTTCCGGCTTCTAATTTAGTTTAATATTTCTTACAAGTGTTGTTATTCCTGCTCGCCCGTATTGCTTCATGCCCATAACAGTTTTCCTTTTTATATATATTCTTAATTTTGCGAGAGAATCAAGGAACACTTCGTTGCATAAAACTAGCAGTTACTCATAATAACACTTTGCAAATATAACATACAATAGCAGTTCACAAAGCAATTTTCACGATATTTCACCCAACAATCCACATTACCAGTTTATACAAGATATTTGCAAGATAAAAACGTTATAGAAAATGCGAGAGAACTTAAATCAAACAGCAATTCACGAAGCAATTCACATAATAGTTTATTTATGGTAAATCACGAGAGAGAAATCTAGAGAAAACCGTAGGAGAGTTTTCGCTGAGTTATCTCCGAGTTTTCGCCGAGAGCAAGGGTTTTCGCCGAGAGCAAGGGTTTTCGCCGAGTTTATACTTGACTTCTAGACTTCTAGACTCTTGTTATTAGCAATAAAAGTACATTATTTTAATTAATTTTTTATTTTTTATATTCATGAGAAAACAACTTTTATTCTCACTAGTGTTGTTTAGTTAATTATATGATACATACACCTAATATGAAAAATTTAAACTAACAGCTCATCTCTTATAGTTGACAAACATAATAATGGTAATTTTATTATTCAAAGCATTATTAGCTATAATAATAAATATTTTATTCAGTATGTCATATTTTATTATGATATACACTCATATATGAAAAGATTATCATGAGGATGACATACATAATAACTACAATGATTATAACAATGATGCTACTAGGCCTACCTACCTATCTGTCAATCAATCAATCTATCTACTTGTCTATACGGTCTATATATTTATCTATCTATGTGAATATCTATCTATTTGTCTATTTGTCAATCAATCTATATATAAAACTTTATATAATTAAATATAACTATATTTGTAACTATGTATACATATATGTAAGTCTATTTATTTGTTTATTACTTTGTATACATTTATGTATAAATACATATAACTACTACTATGAATACACACACACACACACACACACACACACACATATATATATATAACTATATGTTTAACTATATAAAACTATTTATAACTATATATACTATATGGATAATAACATATAACTATAAATAATAATATCTCACTATATGTATAACTAAAAAATATATATACGCAACTATATTTAAATTTATAATTTACAACATATATTTAATATACATTCGTATATATTAATATATACAAATGTATTTTACTATATTTATATCTATACATAACTATATGTATATATATATATATATATATATATAATTATATGAGAAAATATATATACCTACATGTAAAAACATAAGTTTAACTATATGTGTAACTATATTTATAATTACATGTATAACAACAGACAACATTATGTTTAACTTTATGTGTATAACTATATATAGTTATTTGTATAACTATATAAAATTCTATATAATTAAATATAACTATATATGTAACTATGTATACATATATGTAAATCAATATTATGATAACTGCATACATTTATGTATAACTAAATATAACTACTTGTATGAGTGAGTGAGTGAGTGAGTGTGTGTGTGTGTGTATCTTTATCTTTAGCTATATCTATAAGTTTAACAATTTATAACTACATATACTAATTGTATAATAACATGTAACTATAAATAAATGTATCTTACTATATGTATAATTATAAAATCTATAGACATAACTATATTTAAATATATAATTTTCAACAAATATTTAATATACAATTTTATATATTATTATATAAAAATGTATTTTACTATACCTATACCTATGCATAACTATATGTATTAATATATACAATTATATGAAAAAATATAGATACCTACATGGATAAATATAAGTTTAACTATATGCGTAACTATATGTATAACCACATTAAAACAATATTTATAATTATATTTATAACAACATACAACATTATGTTTAATTATATGTGTATATCTATATATAAATATTTATATAACTATATAAAACTATATATAATTAAATATAATTATATTTGTAACTATGTATAAATATTGTAAATTTATATATTTGTTTATAACATTCTATACATTTATGTATAAATACATATAACTACTTGTATGAACACACACACACACACACACACATTTATATATATATTCAAAACTCTATGCTTAACTATATATAACTATTTATAACTATATATACTATATGTATAATAACATATAACTATAAATAATTATATCTTACCATATGTATAACTATAAAAACATTATGCATAATTATATTTAAATTTATAATTTACAACATTTATTTAATATACATTTTTATATATTAATAAATACAAACGTATTTAACTATATCTATACCTATGCATAACTATATGTATAAATATATATAATTATATGATAAAATATATATACCTACATGTATAAATATAAGTTTAACTATATGTGTAACTATAAGTATAACCACATTTAACTATATTTATAATTAAATGTATAACAACGTACAACATTATGTTTAACTATATGTGTATAACTATATATAAATATTTGAATATCTATATACAACTCTATATAATTAAATATAACTATATTTGTAAATATTTATACATATATGAAATCTATATATTTGTTTATAACTTTGTAAATATTTATGTATAATTACATATAACTATGACAATGAACACACACACACACATAACTATATGTTTAACTATATAAACCTATTTATAATTATATATACTATATGTATAATAATATATCACTATAAATAATTATATCTTACTATATGTGTAACTATAAAAACTTTATATGTAATTATTTTTACATTTTTATTTTACAATATATATTTAATATACATTTTTATATATTAATATATACAAATGTATTTTAATATATTAAATATACAACATACAACATTATGTTTAACTATATGTGTATAACTATATATAAATATTTGTATACCTATATAAAACTTTATATAAATAAATATAACTATATATTTAACTATGTTAATCTATAAACTTGTTTATAACTTTATATACATTTATGTATAACTACATATAACTACTTGCATAAATATATATATATATATATATATATATATATATATATATATATAACTATCTATTTAACTATTTATAACTACATATACTATATGTATAATAACATATAATTATAAATGGGATAATACTAATTTGTTGCACTAAATTTAAATTAAATGGCAAAAGATATACTATCAACAATATGTAAACACATAGCATTAGAGTGTCAGCTGGTCAGATATAGCATGCTATTGAAATAAAGGTCGTACCCTTACCTAATCCCACCCCTTGGTCCTCAATCTTATATATGAACTTATTTATGACAAAAGATGTAGTATTTGAATGGTTTGTATAGAAGACAATTTTTTCTTCTTTTATGTAATTCCTCATTCTAACACTGCATTCTCAGTGTGTCTCTTTCTCTCTCTTATTCTTTCTGTGTCACTATCTTCCTCTTTTTCTTTTTGTGTCACATTCTCTTTCTTATTATTTTCTTTCTTGCTCTCCTTCTTTCTTGCTTGCTCTCTCTCTTTCTCCCTCTCTCTCTCTCCCTCTCTCCCTCTCTCCCTCTCTCTATCTCTCTCTCCATCTCTCCCTCTCTCTCTCTCCCTCTCTCCCTCTCTCTATATCTCTCTCCATCTCTCTCTCTCTCTGTCTCTCTCTCCCTCTCTCTGTCTCTCTCTACCTCTCCCTCCCTCTCTCTCTCTCCATCTCTCCCTCTCTCTGTCTCTCTCTCCCTCTCTCTGTCTCTCTCTACCTCTCCCTCCCTCTCTTTCTATCCTTCTCCCTCTTTCTCTTTATCTCCCTCTCTCTCTCTCTCCCTCCCTCTCTCCCTCTCCCTCCTCCTATATATGTCTTTCTCTCATCCCTCTTTCTCTCTCTCTCATCACCCCTCTCCTCTCTCTCTTCATCTCCCCCTTGAAACTTTAAATTTCTTTCTTTTTTGCTTTCCTTTCGTGTCCATTTGCATATTTTATCCCTTTATCTAGTAATAGCGTGATTTCTATTAATCTTTACCATGCTAAAAATTGTTTTATTTATTCATGTAGATTCTTGCAATTCATTGCATTGATATTCATGATATTTACTTTTTAAATATTTATCAGTAAATAATTTTATTTAATTATTAGTATATTTTGAATTAATTGAATGTTTAATTCAAAATAATGATTGATCATTATTATTTGTAAGTGAAACAGAATACATGAGTTTAGATCATCAGTGGGTGTATAAAAGGTTAATGAAAGAAATTTTGAATATAAGTTTTTTGAGTGGGCTTGAAAATTTCATCAATTTTGCATATAGTCAATTGAGATGGATGGATGGAAAAAAATTAAGTGTCCATATAATCATCGCAGGTGTCTGAATATCCCCTTTAATGATGTAAATACTATAAGATACTATTTGGCTAAATATAGCTTTGTACCAAATTAATTTGTTTGGATTTATTATGGGAAAAGTACAATGACTCTAAATATTGACCAAAATGAGCGTACTGAATCATTTTATTGGGTGTAAAGAAGCATCAAACACATATCATAGAATAGTCATTGAAGCTGCTAGTGCTACCTTCAATATGGATTACATGGATGAACCACCTAATCTTGAAGCTCAGAAATTTTATGAAATATTTAATGCTACAGATAATGAGTTGTGGCATGGTTGTAAAACACATTCTCAAATTTCACTTGTTCTCTGCTTTGCCGATTAACCTATATATGAATCTTTGCCGGACATTTGATGTGAGATGCATGAAAAAATTTGATTCAGAGTATTCAAACATTGCCATGGTCCTTCTAATGCATGGGTCCCATATTTACCAATTTCAACTGGATCAAAAGAAGGCCGAGCTTCTATTATCTTCATTATTCCTGAAACATTTTATTTTTGTACTCTCTTTCTCTCTCAACATTATTGCTGGATATCTTTTAGATATTTGCTGAAGTTGTATGACTATCAACATAGATTTGTGTTTGTTCATGTCTATAATTACTATTTTAATATATCTGTGAATATGTTTGTATGTCCCCAAATTTTATGGCTAGAATTTTAGCCTATTATAGGTATGTAAAAAGCTTGGCTGGTCCTCATGGTGCCTGGAATAACACCTTAGCTTCTAAAGCTATGAGATGAATGAAAAAATTCTTGTCCCACGGAAATGCAGGTTTGTTCTTGACACTCTTATTTTGTGTAGATTTACATTGTCGCAATTTAGATATATGATTGCTTTTTATCAGTGATCGATGGAATTAAACTATTGAAATATTAATAGCCATTACATTCCTTAATGAACATACATGTATGAAAAAATTCAATACCATGCAGTTTGTTGTCATTTCAACTTCCATTTCCCTTTTATTTGGTACTTTCTAACTTTCAAAAAATTAACCATGGACTGATACGTGAAGCTGGAAAACACAAAAGAATATTTTGATGGGTAGTTCATTAAAAATCTTGGAGTAATCTTGATTCAGTAATTTAAAAATAAGCTCATGAATATCTCGTTGTGTGAAATTTCTAGCAAATGGCCGTTGGTATTGCAAGCACTAGTCTATCAGTGGTATAATGTTGTGTTCTTTATTGGTTTGTAAATGTACTATGTGATGCTCTATGCACAGGTGTAACAATGTTATCTATCTGCATGGAGTACCAGAGGACAAAGAACTATAAGATGTTGACCATGCCTGAGAGACATATATGTGTGTTTTTTACGCCCTATATTATTTTCTTCTGTTGCCTTTGATGATATGTGTATTTGGATGAAAGTACATGTGTGTGTGTCATCTGAGGCTATGTGATTATATATATGTACATATAATACTATAGTATATACGTAAAAATATACTATAGTATATATGTAAGTATATACTGAGTATATACATTCGTATATACCGAGTTTATACGTAAGTGGGTGCATATATTTATTTGAAGACATGTATATATTGTCAAACATATACAACCATTTACACGCACGTGCACACACACGTTTGAATATATAATTGCTCGGGCTGGTTTGGTCATCATCGTACATTGCATACCGATGCAGGTCATAAAAACCATGGATATTTGACCTTCCCCAAAGCTATGGCATGAAGATATTTCTAGTCCAGGTCAGCCAGGTAGATAGAGGTTGGTTTTAAATCTCTTTGTAATTGTGTAGATATGCAATTATTACATGGTACAAAGCGTATGTATGAGGAAATAAGTTTTCTTGCTGTATGTTCTATAATGATTGGTTCTAATTGTACTAGGTCTTAGAATGATGATGATGATGATGCTCATCTAGTGTCATGTAATTTTATTAGATTTCACAAAAATGTATTTAATCGGAAAGAAAAATGTAACATTACCCAATTTTTACAGGCCACGAATGCCAGGAGGAATATCGGGTCCTATTTTGGAAGAATCAGCTCGACGCCTCATTAAAAACTCGCTCAATCTAAAAACGGATGGTTGGTAGGAAAGTTCATCAGTAGAGCATTATCGCCCACACCACTTTTGTTATCAACACTAGCAACAGGAGCAGGAGCAGCAACAACATCAATATATACGTAAGTATATACTTGGTATATACATATGTATATACTCATTTCCTTATGTTGTCTTTGATGGTATGTGTATTTGCATGAAAGTACATGTGTGTGCATCATCTGAGACTGTGATTATATATACGTAGATATAATACTTTAGTATATACGTACATATAAACTATAGTATATACATATGTATATACTAGAGTATATAATTATGTATATACCAAGTATGTAGTACGTATATACTATAATATATAAGTATGTATATACTGAGTATATACGTACATATATACTACATTATATACGTATGTATATGCTCGGTGTATACGTATATACATACTCAGTATATACGAAGATATATACTCAGTATATACGTAAGTGGGTGCATATATTTATATGTAGACATGTATATATTATCATATATACACACCAATTTATACACACACATACATGTTTAAATATATAATTGCTTGGGCTAGTCTGGTCATCATCGCGCATTGCTGACTGATGCAAGTCATAAAAGCCATGGATATTATGACTTCCCCAAACCTATGGAATGAAGATATTTCTAGTCCAGGCCAGCCAGGCAGACAGAGGTAGATAGAGGCAGATAAAGATAGATAGAGGTAGACATAGTCTCTTAGTAATTGTGTAGATATGCAATTATCACATGGTACAAATAATATGTTTGAGGAAATAAGTTTTCTTGCTGTAGATTCTGTAATGATTGGTTCTAATTTTACAAGGTCTTAGGATGATGATGATGATGCTAGTGTAGTGTGGTGTAATTTTATTAGATTTCATAAAATTGTATTCAATCAGAAGAAAAAATTTAACCTTGCCTGATTTTTACAGGTTGTGAATGCTAGGAGGAATATCGGGTCCAATTTTGGGAAAAGCAGATTGCTGCCTCATCAAAAACTCGCTCAATCTCAAAATGCATGGTTGGTAGGGAAGTTGATAAGTCAAAATCATTTCCCACCCCACATGTATTGCCAGCGGCAGCAGCAGTAATATATACATAAGTATATACTTAGTATATAAGTAGGAATATACTCATTTACTTCTGTTGTCTTTGATGGTATGTGTATTTGCATGAAAGTACATGTGTGTGTGTGTAATTTGAGGCTATGTGATTATATATACATACATATAATACTCCAGTATATACATACGTATATACTGAGTATATAAGTATGCATATACTATAGTATATAAGTATGCATATATCGAGTATATACATATGTATATACTATAGTATATAAGTACGTATATACAAAGTATATAGTACATATATATTATAGTATATAAGTACATATATACTGAAGTATATACGTACGTAATACTATAGTTTAATTGTATGTATATACTAGATATATACGTACATATATACTCAGTACATACAAACATATATACTCAACATATACATACATATATACTCATTATATACATACATATATACTCATATATTTGTACTTATATACTCAGTATATACGTACATATATACTAGGTATATATGTACGTATATACTCGATATATACATACGTATATCCTCAACATATACATATGTATATAATGAGTATATACATATGTATATACTATAATATATAAGTACATGTATACCAAGGATATACGTACATATATACTATAGTATATACATATGTATATACTGAGTATATACATACGTATCTATATAGTATATACGAACATATATATGGACGTATATACCATAGTATATAAGTACGTATGTACCAAGTACATACGTACATATATACTATGGTATATGTGTATGTATATACTGAGTATATACATACATATATACTTAGTTTATACGAACATGTTTACTCAGTATATACGTACATATATACTGAGTATATGTATGTATAAAACTGTAGTAGTATATGTAAATACATACTGAGTATATATGTACTCATTATGTATGTGCATAAAATACTACAGTTTATAATCAGAAATATTGCAGTAATATATGTAACAAGTAAAATACTAGAATATATGTACATATACACTATAGTTAATATGTATATATGTATACTGTAGTATTATATATTTATCAAAACATAACTTTATTTATTTATTTATTATGATTTTATTGACTGGTTTAAATTTCATACAGATGGTACCGCAATGTTTCCCAAACGAAGCTTATATAAGTGAATGAATTTTTTACTAGACATGATGCACTATGACTCGGACAACTTTGTCACAGTAGAAAGATGGTGATGAGAGGAACTAAGAGAGAGAGAGAAACCTCAAAGAGCATATAAAATATAATTTATGTACTATCAGTAGAAACATTGATGAATAAGATGTGATAACATTTTCGTTTTAATTATGTAAAATATTATATCACAATAATTTATTAAATGATTTTATTTCTTGTTATTTATAAATTATCATGTATAGTTTATGTTTTTATCCAATTTAATATAAAAATATTAAATTATTTAATTAAATTTTTTGAAAAAAAAAATTCTGAAAATAGTTTTGGAATTAAAAAAGCTAGGGATTTTCTCTTGCTAACTTAGCGGGGAAAATCATTATTTTAGCAAGGGAATTTTCCAACGCTATAATTTTTTAGCTAGGGAATCTTTTCCTCATTAATTTTTAGCAACGAGCACTTCAGCTTGGGAAAGCTTCCTTATTAATCTATCGTTACATCCCATATAATGATGGAAACCCCCATTTAGCTAGGGAAATTTTCCTATCTATTTGGGATTTTTCTTGTAGTGTATCAATCTATCTATTTATTTATCTATCTATATGTCTATATAATTATATATTTATCTGTCTATCTATTAGTGTATTTAACTATTTATCTATCTGTCTATCTTTTAGTCTATCTATATGTCTATCAATCTATCTATTAATCTTTCTTTTTGTCTGTCTTTCTGTATATCTATCACTCTATGTATATGTCTATCTATCTATCTTTCTAACTATCTATATATCTATCTATCTATTTGCATGTCTATCAGTCTCTATATCTATATGTCTATCTGTCAATTTATCTCTCTATCTATCTATTTGTTTATATATTTGTTTATCTATTTGTCTATCTATTTGTCTATATATCTATCTACCTTTAATTATATCAATCTGTCTATCTATTTATTTATCTATATATCTATCTATCTATTTATCTATCTATTTGTTTATCTATGTGTCTATCTATCTGTATTTTATATGTATATTTATGTCTTTTTATCTATCTATATATTTGTCCATCTATCTATCTATTTGTTTATCTATATATCTATCTATCTATTGGTGAGGATTTCTATCAATCTATCTGTAAATCAATCTGTCTATGTATCTCTATATCTATCTTTCTATCTTTTTGTTTATCCATTTGTCTATCTATCTTTCTACCTACCTATATATCTATCAATCTATTTATCTACTGATCTATATGTGTGTGTGTGTGTGTGTATCTATCTATCTATTTATCTATATATGTCTATCTTTCTATCTATTTATCTATCTACTTATCTATCTGTCTGTCTATCGATCTATCTATATATATATACACACACACACACATATATATATCTATTTATATATCTATCTTGGTATCTTTCTATCTATTTGTCTGTCTATCTATCTATCTATATTTCAAACTATCTATTAATCTATCTATCTCTATTTTAAACGATCTATTAATCTTTCTATCGTTATATCTAGCTCTCTATCAATTTATCTATCACTTTATCTACGCATCTATCTATTAGTCCAATTTTCTATCTATCTTTCTTTCTATCTTTCTATATATCTATCTATCTACCTACCTATCTATCTATATATCTATCTATCTATCAATATGTCTATCTATTTATCAATCTATCTATCCATCAATCTTTTTATCTATCTATACATTTATATATCTATCTTTCAATCTATCTGTATATCTATCTATCTATCAATTTTCCTATATATGTGTCTATCAATCTATGTAACTATCTATTATATATATATATATATATATATATATCAATCTATTTATCTATCTATATATCTATTTACTTATCATTCTTATTATCAATCTATATATCTATCTATTGATATATTTGTTTATCCATTTGTTTATCTATCTATTTATCTAACTATCTGTCTATCGATATGTCTATAAATATTTATATTTATTTGTCTATCTATCTACCTACCTATCTATATATATATATATATATATATATCTATCTGTCTATCAATCTATCTATGTATCTATATATCTTTCTATATGTGTATCAAACTATCTATCAATTTGTTTATTAAAATTCTATCAAACTAATTAGCAATCTATATGCCTAGGTATCTATCTATCTGACACTCTTCTATTGATCTATATATCTGATAGTCTATCTAGTTTTCTTTCTATCCATCTATCTATCTATCTTTATGTCTATCTATCTATATTTCTTTCTTTCTATCTATTTGCCTATCTATTTGTCTATCTATGTGTCTATCGATCTATCTTACTATATATCTATCTAACTATATGTCAATCAATCTATCTATCTATCTATCTTTATTTCTTTCTTTCTATCTATCGATCTATCTGCCTATCTATTTGTCTATACATTTCTTTATCAATCTTTCAATCAAACTGTCAATCTATCTGTCTATTTGTCTTTCTATTTGTCTATCTATTAGTATGTCAATTTTTTTGTTTGGTTATTTGTTTATCTTTCTATATATCTATCATTGTATTTTTCTATCTTTCTAAATACCTATCTGACTCTCTATATGCATGAGTGTCTGTCTGACATTCTGTTTGCTCAAGTGCCTCCTAGTCAATATATCTTTCTATCTATCTATCTGTCTATCTGTCTATCTATCTATCTGACTATCTATCTAATTTATCTATCTATCTATTTGTTAATCTATCTGTCTATCAGTCTATATATCTATGAGTTTACCTATATGGAAATCTATATGTCAATCTATCTACCTATCTATTTTTTTATTTATATATATATCGATTGATATATCTATCTATATATCAATATTTCTATCTATGTGTCTATCTATCTATCTATATATTAATTTATCTGTCTAATAATCTATCTATCTATTTTTCTATAATCTGTATATCTATTTGTCTCTCTATCTATTTATATATATCTATATATTTGTCTATCAATCTTTCTATTTATCTTATATCTATATGCCTAACAAACTCTCTAGCAATAGTCGACCAATCTGCCTATCAAAATCTCTATGATTCTATCTTTCATTTTGTCTATCTATCTATCTATCTGACTATCTATCAATCTATCTATCTATATATCTATGTATCTATATATCTATCTATCTGTCTATTTATCTATCTATTATCTGTCTATCTATCAATCAATCTATCTATATGTCTATCTTTCTATCTATCTATCTATATATATATCTGTCTATCTATTTGTCTATATATTTGTCTATCTATTTATCTTTCAATTAATGTATCTATCTATCAATTTGTTTGTTTTTCTTTCTATCTATCTATCTTTCTGTCAATATGTTTGTTTGTCAATATATCTGCCTGCCTACCTGAATGTATGCTTGCCTTACTACATGCCTATCTGTCTATCTTTCTGTCTATCTATCTATCTATTATATATTGAACTATCTTTCTATCTATCTATCTATCTATCTATGTATCTATCTATATATCAATTTATCAATCTATCAAAATATCTATCTATCTATCTTTTTGTCAATCAATCAATCTATCTATCTATCTATCATTCTATCTATCATTATAAATATATACCTGTCTATATTTTTATCTATCTTAATGTCTATCTATCTTTCTTTCTTTCTATTTTTTTGCCTATCTATCTATCTATCTATTTGTCTATCTATCTATCTATCTATCTTTTTATTTATATATCTATCTATCTGTCTATCTATCTATCAATATATATATATATATATATATATATATATATATATATATATATATATATATATATCTATATGTCTATCTTTTTGTGTATCTATCAGTCTAAGTTACTATCTATTTATCTATCTATCTAACTAACTAAAAATTTGTCTATCTTTTTTGATCTATCTATCCTCTTATCTTTATGTCTAAGTATCTATCTATCTATCAGCCTTTGTATTAGACAATCTATCTAATTATCTATGAATCATAAAATTAATCTATCTATCTATCTATTTATATATCTTTCAATTTCTCTAATAATATGTAAATCTATTTTTCTATATATTGGTCTATCTATCTGTCTTTATATTAGTCTATAAATATATCTATCTATCTATCTATTAAATTTTCTATCAATTTATTTATATATAAGTCTATCAATCTTTCTCTATCTATTTATTATTCTGTATATGAATCTACCTATTAATCTCTCTTTCAATCAGTCTATAAATATGTCTATCAATATATTCATCAATCTGTCTATCACTCTTTCGTTATATCAGTCTATCTATCTATCTATCTATCAATAAATTAATCAATCAATCAACCTATCTATCTTTCTATATGTTTGTCTATTCATATATCTATCTATATTTTAGTCTATCTGTTTTTTTATCTTTCTATCTATTTGTCTATCTATATTCCAATATATCAATTAATCAATCAATCTATATATCTATCTATCTATTTGTCTATGTATTTTTCTAATAATCTATCGATCTATCTTTCCATCTATTTATATATCTATATATCTATCAATTTGACTAACTATATATTTATCAATTTATATATATATCTATGTAACAATGTACATATCTATATGCCTATTTGTCTAACTATCTCCTTGTCTGATTAACTGACTATCTGTCAATCTATCTATCTATCTATATTTCATTATTTCTATCTATTTATCTTTCTATCTAATCTATCTATTTATCTATCTATCTATCTATCTGTATATTTATCTACAAATCTATCTATCTATATGACTATCTATATGTATATCTATCTATCATTCTATCTATTTATCTATCTTTCTATCAGACTATCTATATGTTTATCTATCATCTATCTATCTATCTATGTATCTGTCTGCTTATCTATCTATCAATTTGTATATCATTCAATCAATCAATCAATGTCTATCTATCTATCTATCTATCTTGATTTCTATCAATCTATTTATATATCTATGTGTCTATTTTTTATCAATCTATCTTTCTATATTTTTTATCAATTTGTATATCTAATAATCAAATTATTTGTCTATCTAATAGTCGATCTATAAGTATATATATCTATCTATCTATCTATTTTAAAATTTATGAATCTATTTGTCATTCTATATGTCTATCTATATGTCTGTCTATCTATCTATCTATCTATCTTTTTATATATCTGCCTATCAATCTGTTAGGGAATCTGTCAATCAAATTTCTTATCTATATGTCTATCTATCTATATGTATGTTTGACTTCTATCTGCCTGCTTACTTGAATGTATGGCTACCTTACTCCATACCTATTTATAAATCTTTCTGTATTTCTATTTATCAGCCTATTTATATATCTAACTAACTATCTTTCTGTCTATCTATCTTTCTATCTATCTATATATATGTCTATCTATATATCTATTTATATATTTTTCTATCTATGTATTAGTCTGTCTGTCTATCTACTTGTCTATCTATATTCATATCTATCTATCTGTATATCTATATGACTATCTTATTGACTATCAATCCGTCTATCAATCTACTTATCTTTATATGTATCTATCTTTTTATCTATTTGTCTATCTGTCTATCTAATTGTCTATCTATAGTCTATCTATCAGTCTATCTATTAGTCTATCTATCAATCTATTTATCAGTCTATCTATCAATCTATCTTATAATTATCTGTTTATCTATCTATCTATATTTTTATAAAACTATCTATATTTCTATCTATCTATCTATCTATCTACCTATCTTTCTATCAATCTATCTGTCTATCTATATCTCTAATGATCTATTTGTCTAATAGTCTATCGATCGATCTATCTATATGTATATGTATCTATATATCTTTAATTCTATCATTCTTTTATCTATCATCTATTAATCTTTCTATGATATATTAGTCTATCAATGAGTCTATCAGTTTATCTCCCTATATGTCTATCTATCTATATATTTGTCTATCTATCTATCTTTCTATTTATATGTCTATCAATCTATCTATCTATATATGTATATATATATTTGCCTATCAATTTGTATGGGAATTAGTCTATCATTCTATATATCTATTTTTTTATCTGTGTATATGTATGTTTGTCTGTCTATCTACCTACCTACCTGAATGTATGCCTATCTTACTACAAACATTTCTGTCAATCAATCTGTCTATCTATATGTCTATTTGTCTATCTATCTGTCAATATTTCTAAATATCTTTTTATCTCTCTATCCTTTAATCTATATGTCTATCTATCTACCAACCTACCTACCTACCTATCTATCTATTTGTCTATCTATTTGTCTATGTACTTTATTATCTATCAGTCTAACTATCTATCTATCTATTAGTCTATCTATATGTCTATCTTTCTAACTATCAATCTGTCTATCTTTATTTCTATATATCATTATATATATTTGTCCATCTGTCAATCTATATATCTATCTATTTATTTATCAATCAATCTATCTATCTATCTATCTATTTGTTTATCTATCTATCTATCTAATTGTCTATCTATAATCTATTTATCAGTCTATATATCTAACTATGTGTCTATCTATCGATCTATCTATCTTTTTGTCTAACTATCTTTCTATCTACCTTTCTATATTTTTGTCTATCTATCTATTTATCTATCTATCTGTCTATCTCACTATCTAGCTATCTATTTGTCTAATAATCTATCGATCCTTATATCTATCTATATGTCTATCTATCTATCTATAATTCTATAAATCTTTCTATCTATCTATGTATCTATTAATCTTTTTATCAAATTGTTTATATATTAGTGTATAAATCTGTCTATCTATCAATCTATCAATCTATCAATTAATTTGTCTAGTAATATAAGGTTCAATTTATCTATCAATATGTATATCAATCTATTTATCAGTTTGTTTATCAGTTTGTCTCTATATCTATCTATATATCTCTCTATCATTCTATCAATCAATCAAACAATCTATCTATCTCTCATTTTATCTATCTATCTATATTTATTTCTTTTTATCTATCTATCTTTCTTCCTTTCTAACTATATATCTTTCTCTCTATCTATCTATTTGTGTTTCAAATTATTAGTATGTCTTTCTATCTATCTGTCTATCGATCTATCTATCGATCTATCTATCTATATATTAGTCATCTATCAATCTATGTTTTTGTCTAGCTATTTGTCTATCTAATGGTATTTCTATATATCTACCTATCTATCTTTCTTTCTGTTTGTCTTTTTATCTATGTGTGTGTGTGTGTGTGTGTGTGTGTGTGTCTTTCTTGATGTTTATATAACTGTCTATAGACCTCTCTTTTTTTTAAGTTTGTTTTATTATTAGTATATTCCTCTCTTTTGGCAGAGGAATACCTTTTTTACCGGCTAAATACTAGCCCTTCCCCTCTTACACCCATTAAAACCCAAAAAAAATACATTAAATACATTAAAGCTCCTCTATGCGTTTTGAATATTAATTTGTGCTTGATGCCTTTTATGTTTAAAGCTTGGCTCTATTCTGCTTGTACATTCTGTTTTTTGCATGCTTTATTGCTTTCCTACGTTGTTGACTCAATAAAGTCCTCTTGTTTGTCCATGCTCTGCTTCTATCCTTCCAATCGCTCGTGCTAGACCGTCAGCATTTTTTCTCATCCTTGTGCATTTTATTGTTTCCTTGACCCTCTTTGTGTGTGCTTTAGCTTGTCTGCCCTTCAAACTGTTAGAATTGCAACTAGATCCATTCGACTCAACAGCCTAAATGACCCTAACTCTAAACATTTACAGCATACTACCTATAAAAGACACTGAACACACACCACAGATTCTTATATACACTCATTATATAAATGCAAACACTATGCATCCATATAAGACAAAAGCTGTATGGCTTAATCTAGCCTGTGATAGCATATCCTTCATGTGCATCTACCTTTACTCCCATTCAGCTGCTTCTTCGATTTTCTTATACCTAAACCAGAAAGAAAAACCAGAAAATCCAAGAAATATCCACCTAATAACAAATGGTGGATATAATGCTGTCTTTTTCCTGCCAGCTAACTTTCCCAATCCCTAGAGTTTTCAAGATTAATCTAGCCTATGACAGCATATCCTTCATGCCTGTCTACCTACTCCCAATCAGCTGCTTCTTTTGGTTTCATCTATACCTAAAGTAGAAAATCAAAAACAAGAAATTCTGCCATAAATGGAAGTTATAATGTTGTCTTTTTCTAGCCAACTAACTTTCCCAATCCCTACACACACCAGCACACAACAATTATATTTAAACTTAATAACAGAAACTACACATGGCAGCAGCCTCATCATGCCACCCCTACCCTGACTTCAAACCTGGAGTTTTCAGAATTATGTCTACATTTTTACTTTTCCTGTAACGAGTCCTGCACAATAAGTTAAAATACAATAGCAAGTACATCTATCCTGATGCTACTCATACTTCTCATTAATTTTCTTCTAAAGCTTCTACAAGCATCATTAAGCTACCTTTTTCAATTTGTCCTACATAGAAAAACAACATAGCAAACAAAACATCGAAAGCACAAGCAGAATACCCTCCAGTGCCATCTAGCCTCATATTCTTTATAATTGCCCCTCAGGACCATGACAATTTTATATTTATCTGTATTTTTTAAATTTTAAAAACAACTCAATCATAAAATATAAGTTAATATTTTTCTTTGTTTCCTATAATCTAAAAATTATAGCTCTAGTCTTTAGTTTTCTGAATTCTAACATATGGAAAAGCAATTTTGTCTAAATTTATTAAGCCTTTAAGCCTGGAGGGGATATCCTCTTCCCCAAATTCTTGCTCTCCTTTTTTCAAACCTTCTGTTGCCAATTTATCTGCTACCACATTAGCGTCTCTTAAAATGTGCAGTATTGTTCCTTTCAACTCAATTAATAGTTTTTTTAATTATGTTTATTTCCTCCTCAAACCTCCACAGTTTTATTTTATTCGACACCATATCAACTAATATACTTGAGTCAACCTGAACTTGAATATTTGAAAAAATTATTTTTTTTACAGATCAAGCCTCTATGTGAGGCCTTAATTTCCACCTATAGAGCAGAATATGCATCTCCTTTCATTGTGAATGCACTCATGGCTTTACCCTCCACATTTATTATTATACCTCCACCCCCCACAGCCACCATTTCTCTCTTAAATGAGCCATCTTTATTGAGAGCCAACATTCCCTACAGAGGCTTTTCCCAGCTAATGGATCTAACTTTCGGCTAAGTCCTAATTTTTATAGAGATGCCCTAAATCTTTTTCCTATTTTCGTCTAAATCTATATTAATAATTTTTATAGGATTACATGCTAAGATAAATGAGCTTTCTTTTTTTTATATCTTCTAAAATGTTATTATAATTCATAGGCATACCTTGAAATTTACTTGTGTTTCTTGCTTTCCATAAGGACCAAACTGCTATATGCAGGATAATATTTCTTAACCATTTGAGAAATTTATTTTTTGTGTGCTTACTCCAGATTTTTAATCTATCCTGCAAGTCTAAAGCACCTTTTTTAATACCCACCTCTACCTCTAATTTTTTCCATAGTTTCTTGGCTATTTTCCCAATTTAAAATAGGTGATTAGTACTTTCCACCTCCTGATAACAACATTCACATCTAGATGCTAATTTAATTCCTTTTCTTTGTATATTATCATCTATCGGGATCACATTCGAGAGGAGTTTCCCCATGAATACATTTATTTTTTGTGGTAACTCGTTTATCCATGCCCTCCTAAATATATATTTGCTCCGGCCTGTTACTTCTAACCAGATCTTTAGCACTTTTTAATGTAAAATTACCATGTGGATTTAAAGTCCATTTCCACCCACTTTTGATTTAAAATTGAATGTTTATCTACCATTCCTGGTTGCTTTCTCATCAGTTTCTAGGTTTTAGATGCCTTCCTAATATCTTTAAAAGCATTGTCACCATGCCTATACCTAGCCTTAATATAATTAGTCCATAGACTACCATTTTCCTTCTGCCTCCACCAGTTTTTATAGGCCCAGGCATTAGTTACATCCTCTAAGCTAGAGAAGTCTAATCTAGCCTCTTCCTTCGGAAAGCATAAATCTTGCCATTTTTTCCAATGAAGTTTATTTTTAGCTTCTTTTCTACCCCATAACAAATTGGACATTTCTTTTTCAAGCTTTTTAATTATAGATTTTGAGGGCTGAATCGACATTAAAATATGAGCTAGCGAACCTTGCAAAGCATGCGTGATCAAAGTGAATCTTTCTGCCATACTTAATAAATCACCTTTCCAGAATTCTATTTTATTTCTCATTTTATACACTAAAAAGTCTAAATCTTCTTTCTTTATCTTTCCTTCTTGAATAGGACAACCCAAATATAGCAAAGCACCTGTGTTTTGTGTAAACTCCGTTATATTTTTAACCTTTAGGCCTATGTTTTCTGAGACTTTACTAGCTAACATGAAATGACATTTATTTTTATTTAGTCTCTGGCATGATTCCTCTTCAAGTGTATGGAAGAGTCTCTAAAAATTCCTAATTGAGTGAATGCTGGCATTTGTAAAAATGATAATATCATCCGGATATGCCAGACAGCTCACATCAGGGATATTTCTAGGCTGTTTATATTTAAAATATTGCCTTCTTCTATGTCTTCTTTTAAATTTACAATGAGTAATTCTAAGTAAATATTAAATAAGAAAGGAAAGAGGGGATCGCCCTGCCTAAGTCCTCTAATTGGTTTAAAATTTTCCCCTGCATGTCCATTGATAAGTATTTTAACCCATGTATTGTCTTTAGACCTCTCTATCTATCTATTTGTCTATTTATCTATCTTTCTATTTGTCTATCTATCCATTTGTCTATCTATCTATTTATCTATCTATTTATCTAATTATCTTTAGAACTATCTATCTAATTATCTAGCTTTCTTTCTTTTATTTTTTTTAGTATATCAATCAGACTATATATCTATCTATCAATTTGTCTATCTAATAGTCTTTTAATCTATCTATCAATATGGCTATAAATCTATCTTTCAATCTAACTATCAATCAATTTATTGACCAGTCTATCAAATTTGTCAATCAATCTATCTATCAATATATCTATCTATCTATCTTTTTTTCTATCTATCTATCTATCTGTCTATCTATATATCTATCTATGTATATATCTATTAATTTAGCTATCTCTATGTCTATCTATCTATAAATCTATCTATCTAATTATCTATATATTTGTCTATCTATCTGTCTATCTAAATGTCAATCTATATATCTATTTATCTATCTATCAATCTATCAATCTTTCTATCGATCTATCTATTAATAATTATATTAATCTGTATATGAAATTATCTATCAAACAGTATATAAATCTTTCTATCTATCGATCTATTTATTAATCTTTTTATAATCTATCTATCAATGTGTCAATCAATCTATTCGTAAATCTATATTTAAATCTATTTATCATTCTATCTATCATTCTATCTATCATTTTATCTAACAATCTATATATATATCTATCAAACTAACTATCTATCTATCATTCTATCTTTCTATATCTATATTTTTCTATCTATCTATCTATCCATTTATCTATTTGTCTATATATTTATTTATCTATCTATCTATTTTTTTTCAATTTATCTTTCTATTTTTTAATCAATCAATCTAACTGTTTATCAATTAATCTATAAATTTGCCTATCAAATTATCAATCAATCTGTCTATCTATTTGTCTATGTTTATGTCTGTTTGATTTTTGTATGTATATTTATCTAACTATTTTTGTCTATCTATCTATTTGATTGTCTATCTGCCTGCCGATATGATTGTCTCCCTATTTTACTAGCTGACTATCTGCTTGTCTATCTATCTGTATATCTATTTGTGAACTTATCTTTCTATTTAATTGTAGATTTTTTTTGCATATCTATTTGTCTATCTAAATTTCTATATATGTATATATCTATCTATCTAAAAGTATATCTATCTAAATATTTATATGTCTATCAATCTGTCTATCAATTTTTCTATCTATCTGTATATCTATTTGTATATCTATATATCTATCTATCTATATATATATATCATTCTATCTTTATGTCTATCTATCATATATCAATCTATTTATTAATCTGTCTATAATTTAGTCTACCAATCAATAAATCTTTCTATGTAACTAGCTATCTATTTATCTATCTATCTATATTTTTATCTATTTGTCTGCTTATCTATCTATCTATATGTCTATTTGTCTATTTATCTATCTATCTATATATCTATCTTTTATTTATATATCTACCTATCTATTTGTTTATCTATCATTCTATCTATCTGTCTATCTATCTATCTATTTATTTATTTATCGATCTATCTATCTATCTATCTCTCTCTCTCTCTATATCTATCTAATAATTTGTCGATCAGTCTTACTATCTATCAATCTATTTATATATTAATTTTTGTGTCATTTTATCTATCTATCTATCTTAGTATCTGTCTATTAATCTATCTATGAATCTATTTATAAATATGTTTATAAATGTGTCTATCTATCAATCATTCTATATGTCTATCTATCTGACTATATACTTGTTTATCAATCTGTCCTTAAATCTATTTATATATTTATCTATGTATCAATTTATCTTTCTTTTTGTCTGTTTACTTGTTTATCTATTTTTCTGTCTATTTATCTATGTGTATTTCTGTCTATCTTTCTATGTATATATGTATCTATCTGGCTATTATTCTATCTATCTATTTGTATATCTACCTAACTATATATCTATCTATATATCTATCTATCTATCCGTCTGTCTATATGTCTATCTGTCTATCTTTCTATCTATCTTTCTATCTATCTTTTTATTTATCAATATATCTGGCTATTATTCTATCTATCTATTTATCTATTTATCTATCTATCTATATGTCTGTCTATATGTCTGTCTATCTATCTATCTATCTATCTATCTATCTGCCTATCTATCTCTCTATGTATCTTTCTATCTATCTATCAATCTGTCTAAATATCTATCTATCTATCTATCTATCTTTATGTATGTCAGTTTATTTTTCTATCTTACTATCTACTATATATCTATATATCTATCTTACTATCAACTATATATATATTTATCAATCAATCTATCTGTTAAACTATCAATATGTCTATAAATCTATCTATCAATCTATATATCATTCTGTCTATCAATCTATATATCATTCTATCTAACAATCTATCTATATATCAATCAATGAATCTAGTTGTCTATCTTTTTGTCTTTCTATCTATCTATCTATTTATCTATTTCTCTATCTATATATCTACCTATCTAGTATTCTACCTATATATCTATCTATCTTTCTTTCATTCTATGAATCTGTATATCTATCTATCTATCTATCTTTAAATTTGTTTATTAAACTATCTATCTATCTATCTATGTATATGTTTGTCTATCTATCTATGTATCTGTCCATTTATATAGTTGTCTATCATTTGTCTATCTATTTGTCTATCTATTTGTCTATCTATTTGTTTGTTTATCTCTTTGTATATTTGTCTATCTGTCTCTCTGTCTACTTATATATCTAACTGTCATGCTACCTAAATGACAAACAATCTACATATCAATATACCTGCATGACTTTTTATTTTTATCTATCCATCTCTCAATCTATCTACATGTTTGTCTTTCTATTTGTCTATATATCTTACTATCTATCTATCTATTTCATTGTATATCTATTTGTCTATCTATATGTCTATCTATATATCCATCTATCTATCTTTTATTATATTTATCTATTTATTTATTATTCTATATATATGTCTATCTATCTATCTATCAATAAGTTTATCTATTTGTATATCTATCTATCTATCTATTTGCCAATCTATCTATTTATCTATCTATTGTTTATCTATTTTATCTATCTCGATATCTATCTTTCTATCTATCAATCTATCTATGTGTCTATCTATCTATCTATTTATCTATCTATCTATGTATTTATCTATATATCTATCTATCTAATTATCTATCTATCTATTGTCTGTCTATCCATTGATCTCTCTTCTATTTATAAATCTATCATATTATCTATATATCTATCTGTCTGACTGCCTATCTATCCTTCTATCTATCCTTATATCTATCCGTCTATCTTTCATTCTATCTATCCATCGATCTATCCATCTATCTAAATTTCTATCTACCGATTTATCTTTCTATCTATCTATATATCTATCTATCTATATATCTATCGATCTATCTATATATCTTTCTATCTATTTCTCTATCTATCTATCTATCAATCTATATATCATTCTATCTATCTATCTATATGTCTATCCATCTATCTATCAATCTATATTTTTATCTATATATCTATCTATCTATTTATCTATATGTATAACTGTCTATCTATCTAACTATTGATCTATCAATTTTTCAATCTTTCTATCTATCTATCTGTATATCTATCTGTCTATTTATTTGTCTATTTATTTATTTATCTATCTATATGTCTATTTGTGTGTGTCTATCTAACTATCTATCTATATGTCTATTTATTTGTCTTTCTATCTACTTATCTATCTGCCTATCTATATATCTATATATCTATATATCTATCTATCAATCAATCAATAAATCTGTCTATATATCTATTTATCTATATATCTATCTATCTATCGATCTATCTATCTATTTAAATGTCTATCTATCTGTATATTTATCTGTCTATATATCTATCTTTTAGTCTAACTATGTATATATCTATATATCTATTTATTTGTATGTCTATCTATTTTCTATCAAATTATCTGTCTAACTATCTATCTGTCTAAGAATCTATCTATCTATCAATCTAGGTGTTTATCAATATCTCTATCAATGTATCTATCAAACGATCTTTTTCTCTATCTATCTATTTATATATCTATCAATCAATCAATCTTTCTATCTTTCTCTCATAATATCTATCTATCTATCTATTTATATTTTGGTCTATTTATTTTTTCATCAATCTATCTGTCTTTCTATCTAACTATTAGTCTGTTTGGTTCTTGTCTATTTGTATGACTGTCTATATGTATATCTTTCTATCAAAATATCTATCTCTCTATCTGTCTATCTATCTCTATATCGGTCTATCTATATATCTATCTATCTATCTGATTATTTATCAATTAATCAATCTATCTATCTATTTATTTATATATCTATCTATCTATATATTTATCATTCTGATTATATATCTATCTATTATATATTTATCTATCTATTTGACTATCTATATGTTTTTATATCTATCTATTTATCTATGTATCAATCTGTCTATCAATTTGTCTCTCTATTGGTATACAAAGTTTCTATCTAATTATTTAATTATTTATCGATATATATTTCTATTTATTTGTCTATTTATCTGTCTATCTATTTGTCTATCTATCTCTCATTATCTATCTGTCTAACTATCTATAGGTTATCTATTTATATATCTACCTATCATTCTTTTATTATGTCTATCTGTCAATCTGCTATATGTATATATATATATATATATATATTTGACTATCTGTATACCTATCTATATGTGCATCTATATATCTATCTTTCTTTCTTTCTATTTATCTTTCTCTATATTTTTCCATCTATCTATCGATCTATCTATTTGACTTTGTGTATATCTATTTATCTACAAATCTATCTATTTATCAATCTATATTTTTATCTATCTATAAATTATTTTGTTTATCTATCTATATGTCGATCTTTCTATCTATCTATCTCTCTAACTATCTAATTTTCTTTTATCTATTAGTCTATTTGTCAATCAGTCTATTTATCTGGCTATCCATCATATATCTATCCGCTTATCTATAAATTTGCAATTATGTCTAACATTAAATCTAAATGATCAATCTATCTATATATCTATCATTATATATATATCTAAATGTCCATCTTTCTATCTGTTTATCTATATATCTATCTTTCTTTCTTTTTCTTTTAGTCTATCTGTCTATTAGTCTATATTTTTATGTATCTATTATTATATCTATATATCTATTTGTCTATCTAACTAACTAACTAACTAACTGTCTGTCTATCTATATGTCTATCTATTTATCTATTGATCTATCTATCTATCTATTAGCATATCTACCTAATTGCAAATCTATATATCTATATATCTATTTATTTGTCTATCTATCAATCTATCTCTATATATTTCAATATGTATATCTATTAATCTATTTATATATTTATCAATCTTATTATCTTTGTATCGATCTAACTATCTATCTATCTACCTATTTATCTATATATTAATTTATTTTTAATACTAGCTATCTTTCTATATGGCTATATTGTTATCTTTCTATTTATCTTTATGTCTATCTATCTATCTATCTATGTGTCTATCTATTTATCTGTCTATCTTTTTATGTATCTATATATATATTTGTATATCAAATATCTATCTATCTATCTGTCAATTCTTTCTATTTATAAAACTATTTGACTATCTATACATTTAACTCTCTATTTATTTGTTTATCTATCTATCTATTATCTATCTATATGTCTATTTATCTATTTATCTATTTATCTATCTATCTATCAATCTATCTATTTATTTGTCCAAATTATTATATGTTTATATATCAATATTTGTAACTATCTAATTGTCTATCTTTCCATATATCTAACTTTCTATCTTTCACTTTATCTATTTATCAAATTGTCTAATTATTTTTATATCAACTAATCTAACTATAAATTTGTCTCTCTATTTATCTATCTATCTATAAATCTATGTAGCTATCTTTCTATCTATCTCTCTGTTTATTATATATCTGTTGATCTATCTATCAATCTATCTATTGATCTATCTATCTGTCTGTGTAACGATTTATCTATTTTTTAACTATCAATATGCCTATCTATTATTCTATCTATCTATGTGAATATTTGTCTATCTGTCTAACTTGCTAATAATCTATCCATATATTTATCTATTAATCTATTTATATGTATATATGTCTAATGTTTATCTATTTTATTAACTATGTAATTATCATTATTTCATTTAGTCTATCTATAAATCTAACTAATTGTTTTTTTGTCTTTCTATATATGTGTTTATTTGTCTATCTATATATCTATCTATTTATCTATCAATCTATTTGTCTATCTAGCTATCTATCTATTTGTCAATATTCCTATCTATCTTAATGTTTATCTATCTATCTATATGTATATCTATCTATCTATTTATCAGCCTATCTATCTAACTAACTATCTATCTATCTTTCTATTTATCTATTTATCTATTTATATATTTATCTATCTATGTATCTATCTATTTGTCTATCTATATATGTGTGTGTATCTATCAATCAAACTATCTATCTGCCTTTCTCCCTATCTGCTTATCTATATATTTATCTATATAGCTATCTGACTATTTGTTTATCTGTATATCTATCTATCTGACTATTTGTCTATCTGTCTATCTTTATTTTTGTCTATCTATTTATGTATTTATCTATCAATCTATTTTTCTAAATCTATATTTATATTTATATATCTATCTGACTATCTATCTATCAATATATCTTTTTATGTCTCAATCTAGCTATCTATCTAAATTTCTATCTATAACTTTATCTATCTACATGTCTTTCTTTTTATCATTCAATCTATCTTTTTAATTATCTATATATATGTCTATCTCTCAATTTGCATATCAATTTAACTTAATATATGTCTAAATGTAAATTTGTCTGTCTCTCTTTGTATTATCGATATTTCTATGTCTATGTGTTCATATATCTATTTGTCTATAAATATTTTTATTTATCTATTTATCAAACTATTTGTTTAATGGCTATTTGTCTATCGATCTATCGGTATATGTTCCTTTTTATCTTTATGTTTACGTGTTTATGTGTCTATTTATTTATTTGATATTTGTCTATCAATTTATTTAGCTATTTATCTAATTGTTTATTTATCTATCTATCTTTCTATTTTTCTTTTTATCTTTCTCTCTATCTCTTTATTCAATTTTTAGACTATCAGTCTATCTATATTTATGTCTATAAGGTTATCTATCTATCTATCTGAATATCTATTTATATATATATATATATATATATCTATCTATCTATCTATCTATCTGTCTATTTATTTATCATCTCTTTATCTATTTTTTTATTTGTCTATTTATCTCTCTATCTATCTCTATTTATCTATTAGTATATAAGTCTATTATTCTATGTGTCTATTTATCATTAGGTCTATCTACTGATCATTCAATTTTTCTATCTAATTGTCTATATGTCAATCTGATTACTAATATATCTATTAATGTCTCTATCAATTTTTCTATCTATCTATCTAATTATTTGTCTATAAATGTATCTATTGTTATATTTAAAAATTTATCTATATGGCTATCTGTTTATTTATCTATCTGTCTATATGGATATCTATCTATCCATCTATTTATCTATCAACTATCTATATGTCTGTCTCTCTGACTTTCTACATATCTGTCTATATGTTTATCTGTCTATCTATATATTTGTGCACAGTCTATTGGAGTGATTGTACATCTTTATATATGTCTATCTATCTATCTTTTTATGTCTCTTTGTCTATCGATCTATCTATTAATCTATCTATTTAAATGGGTAACTTCTATCTATATACCTATCTATATGTCTATCTATCTATATGTCTATCTATCTATCTCTCTATCTATCTAACTATCTAATTTTTGTATAATTTTATTAGTCTATCTATGTATAAGACTATCTATATATTTGATTATGTGTCTATCTATTTATTGTCTATCTATCTATTTGTTTATCTTTCTAGCTATCTTTATATTTGTCTATCCATCTATCTTTCTATTTATCTATATATCTATTTATCTATCATTCTATCTAACTAATTATCTATCGATCTATTTATTTGTCTTAAAGAATATCTCTCTATCTTTTTATTTTCCTTTTAGTTTATCGTTCTATAGGTCTATGTATTTATTTATCTATATTTCAATTTATTTAATTGTCTATAAGTCTATCTATCTATATGTTTATAAATCTATATGCCAATCTATTTACTTTTGTATCTATCTAAATATCTATCATTCTACCTATATGTTTATATATATATATATATATCAATCTAAGTAACTATCTAACTATCTATTTTTTAAATAGGCTATCCATCTAACTATCTTTCTATCTATTAATCTATGAGACAATCTATATATATATATACATACATACATACATAAATAAATACATATATATATCCATATGTCAATATGTATATATATCAATATGGTTGTCTATCTATCACTCTACCTATCTATCTATATATTTATCTATCTTTCTCTCTAACTAATTATCTAGCAATCTATTTAATTGTCTATATGTCTATCTCTTGATCTCTTTATTTTCCTTTTAGTTTATCATTCTATACATCCATGTGTTTATCTATCTATATATCAATTTATCTAATTGTCTATATGTCTATCTATCTATATGTCTATCTATCTTTATGCCTATCTATCTATATACCTATCTATTAATCTATCTATTTGTTTATTTATCTATATATATATATATATATATATATATATATATATATATATATATATTTCAATCGATGTAACTATCTAAATATCTATCTTTCAAACTATCTATCCATCTAACTATCAAACTATCTTTCTGTCTATTAGACTATCAGTCAATAAATATAAATATATATATATATATATATATATATATATCCATATGTCAATATGTATATCTATCTATTTATCTATCTATTGCTCTCCATATCTATCTATCTATCTTTGTTTGTATCAATCAATCTATATGTCTATCTATCTATTTTAAGTGTGTCTTTCTATCTAATGATAAATCTATATATATATATCCATATGTCAATATGTATAACTATATATTAGTTTGTCTATCTATCGCTCTACCTATCTATATATCTATCTATGTATCTATCAATCTATATTTCTATCTATCTATCTAATGATCAATCTATCTATCTATCTATCTATCTATTTGTCTATCTATCCATCTACCAATCTATCTATCTCTCTATCTATCTATTATCCTATCAGTCTATAATTCTATGTATCTTTCTATCAATCTATTTGTCTATCAATTTATTTGTTTATCTATTTATTTGTTTATCTATCTATATGTATATCTCATTATTTGTATGTATGTATATATATATGTCTTACTTTCTATTTGTCTATTTGTCTATCTTAATATGTATCTATTTATCTATCAATCTATCTATCAATCTAACAATTTTTTATCTGTTTATCTTTCTATCTGTCTAATTCACTAATTAACTTACAATATATCTATCTATATTCTAAATTGTCTATCTGTCAAACTATTTAACTATCTTTCAATGTATTAGTCTATAAGTCTATCTTGCTATCAATCTATCTGTCTACCTCTATATCTATCTTTATGTCAATCTATGTACCTATTTATTTATCAATCAATCTATCTATCTATTTAGTTATTTATCTATTTATATGTCTATATGTATATCTGTCTATGTGTTATTCTGCTCTAAATCTATCTGTCTATCTATTTATCAACCTATCTATTTATCTATATATCTACCTATCTTTTTATCTATGTATCTCTCTATTTATCTATCTATCTTTCTATCTATCTATATATCTATTTATCTATCAATTTATCATTCGATCTAAATGTCTATATTTCTATATGACTATCTATCTAATTGTCTAATTATCTATCTAACTATTTATATATCAGTCCATCTAATAAGCTTTCTAGCTGCCATTAATTCTAATCATCTATCTATCTGTCTATCTATATATTTCTCTGTGTCTATCTGTATATCTATCTATTTTTCTATTTGTCTTTTTATCTATTTTTCTATTTATCTGTCTTATGTTTATCTATCTATCTATCTGTATATCATTTTTTTTGTCTATTTGTCTCTTTTCTATCTATCTATGTTTTTATGTGTCTATCTAACAATCTATCTATCTATATATTACAATCTGTCTATCTATCTATATATATATATGTATCTATCTATTTTATGTTTGTCTGTCAATATGTCTATTAGTCTATTTGTATATCTATCAGTCTATTTATTTATCTATCTTTCAATCAATCAATCTCTCTATTTGTCTATCTATCTATCTATCTATATATGTATCTATCTATCTATTTGTCTGTTTCTCTATCTTTCTATATGTTTATCTGTTTATATATCTATCTATCAATCTATTATCTCGGTATCTATCTAACTATCTATGTTTCTATATAACTATCTATCTATTTATCTGTCTATATTTCTAAATATTTTACCATCTATCTATTTATGTATATATATATATATATATATATATATATATATATATATATATATATATATATATATATCTATCTATATAGTTACCTATCTTCCTATATGGCTAAATTTATCTATATATCTTTCTTTCTTTATTTCGACTATCTATCTATCTGTCTACCTATTTATCTATTTATCTATCTATTTGGTTGTCTATATATATATATATATATATATATATATATATATATATATATATATATATATATATATATATCTATATCTATATGATCTATCTATCTTTCTTTCTTTCTATCTATCTAGCTATTTATCTATATATATATATATATATATATCATTGTATCAATCTCTCAATTTATCTATATATATTTCTATTTATCCATCTATTCAACTTTCTATCTACCTATAAACATATCTAGCTATTTATATATCTATCTGTATGTCTATCTATCTGTGTATGTATCTATCTGTCTATCTATCTATTAGTCTGTTTATTTTGTTGTCTTCTTTCTATATATTTATTTTTCTATCTATCTATTTATCTAACTATCTATCTATCTATTTGAATATCAATCTATCTATCAATCTATGTATATATATATATCTAACTATTATTTATATATCTATTTATCTATCTTTTTATCTTTCTATCTATCTATTTATCAACCTATCTATTTATCTATATATCTACCTATCTTTTTATCTATGTATCTCTCTATTTATCTATCTATCTTTCTATCTATCTATATATATATTTATCTATCAATTTATCATTCGATCTAAATGTCTATATTTCTATATGACTATCTATCTAATTGTCTAATTATCTATCTAACTATTTATATATCAGTCCATCTAATAAGCTTTCTAGCTGCCATTAATTCTAATCATCTATCTATCTGTCTATCTATATATTTCTCTGTGTCTATCTGTATATCTATCTATTTTTCTATTTGTCTTTTTATCTATTTTTCTATTTATCTGTCTTATGTTTATCTATCTATCTGTATATCATTTTTTTTGTCTATTTGTCTCTTTTCTATCTATCTATGTTTTTATGTGTCTATCTAACAATCTATCTATCTATATATTACAATCTGTCTATCTATCTATATATATATATGTATCTATCTATTTTATGTTTGTCTGTCAATATGTCTATTAGTCTATTTGTATATCTATCAGTCTATTTATTTATCTATCTTTCAATCAATCAATCTCTCTATTTGTCTATCTATCTATCTATCTATCTATATATGTATCTATCTATCTATTTGTCTGTTTCTCTATCTTTCTATATGTTTATCTGTTTATATATCTATCTATCAATCTATTATCTCGGTATCTATCTAACTATCTATGTTTCTATATAACTATCTATCTATTTATCTGTCTATATTTCTAAATATTTTACCATCTATCTATTTATGTATATATATATATATATATATATATATCTATCTATCTATATAGTTACCTATCTTCCTATATGGCTAAATTTATCTATATATCTTTCTTTCTTTATTTCGACTATCTATCTATCTGTCTACCTATTTATCTATTTATCTATCTATTTGGTTGTCTATATATATATATATATATATATATATATATATATATATATATATATATCTATATCTATATCTATATCTATATGATCTATCTATCTTTCTTTCTTTCTATCTATCTAGCTATTTATCTATATATATATATATATATATCATTGTATCAATCTCTCAATTTATCTATATATATTTCTATTTATCCATCTATTCAACTTTCTATCTATCTACCTATAAACATATCTAGCTATTTATATATCTATCTGTATGTCTATCTATCTGTGTATGTATCTATCTGTCTATCTATCTATTAGTCTGTTTATTTTGTTGTCTTCTTTCTATATATTTATTTTTCTATCTATCTATTTATCTAACTATCTATCTATCTATTTGAATATCAATCTATCTATCAATCTATGTATATATATATATCTAACTATTATTTATATATCTATTTATCTATCTTTTTATCTTTCTATCTATCTATTTATCAACCTATCTATTTATCTATATATCTACCTATCTTTTTATCTATGTATCTCTCTATTTATCTATCTATCTTTCTATCTATCTATATCTATTTATCTATCAATTTATCATTCGATCTAAATGTCTATATTTCTATATGACTATCTATCTAATTGTCTAATTATCTATCTAACTATTTATATATCAGTCCATCTAATAAGCTTTCTAGCTGCCATTAATTCTAATCATCTATCTATCTGTCTATCTATATATTTCTCTGTGTCTATCTGTATATCTATCTATTTTTCTATTTGTCTTTTTATCTATTTTTCTATTTATCTGTCTTATGTTTATCTATCTATCTGTATATCATTTTTTTTGTCTATTTGTCTCTTTTCTATCTATCTATGTTTTTATGTGTCTATCTAACAATCTATCTATCTATATATTACAATCTGTCTATCTATCTATATATATATATGTATCTATCTATTTTATGTTTGTCTGTCAATATGTCTATTAGTCTATTTGTATATCTATCAGTCTATTTATTTATCTATCTTTCAATCAATCAATCTCTCTATTTGTCTATCTATCTATCTATCTATATATGTATCTATCTATCTATTTGTCTGTTTCTCTATCTTTCTATATGTTTATCTGTTTATATATCTATCTATCAATCTATTATCTCGGTATCTATCTAACTATCTATGTTTCTATATAACTATCTATCTATTTATCTGTCTATATTTCTAAATATTTTACCATCTATCTATTTATGTATATATATATATATATATATATATATATATATATATATATCTATCTATCTATATAGTTACCTATCTTCCTATATGGCTAAATTTATCTATATATCTTTCTTTCTTTATTTCGACTATCTATCTATCTGTCTACCTATTTATCTATCTATTTGGTTGTCTATATATATATATATATATATATATATATATATATATATATATATATATATATATATCTATATCTATATCTATATGATATATCTATCTTTCTTTCTTTCTATCTATCTAGCTATTTATCTATATATATATATATATATATCATTGTATCAATCTCTCAATTTATCTATATATATTTCTATTTATCCATCTATTCAACTTTCTATCTATCTACCTATAAACATATCTAGCTATTTATATATCTATCTGTATGTCTATCTATCTGTGTATGTATCTATCTGTCTATCTATCTATTAGTCTGTTTATTTTGTTGTCTTCTTTCTATATATTTATTTTTCTATCTATCTATTTATCTAACTATCTATCTATCTATTTGAATATCAATCTATCTATCAATCTATGTATATATATATATCTAACTATTATTTATATATCTATTTATCTATCTTTTTATCTTTCTATCTATCTATTTATCAACCTATCTATTTATCTATATATCTACCTATCTTTTTATCTATGTATCTCTCTATTTATCTATCTATCTTTCTATCTATCTATATATCTATTTATCTATCAATTTATCATTCGATCTAAATGTCTATATTTCTATATGACTATCTATCTAATTGTCTAATTATCTATCTAACTATTTATATATCAGTCCATCTAATAAGCTTTCTAGCTGCCATTAATTCTAATCATCTATCTATCTGTCTATCTATATATTTCTCTGTGTCTATCTGTATATCTATCTATTTTTCTATTTGTCTTTTTATCTATTTTTCTATTTATCTGTCTTATGTTTATCTATCTATCTATCTGTATATCATTTTTTTTGTCTATTTGTCTCTTTTCTATCTATCTATGTTTTTATGTGTCTATCTAACAATCTATCTATCTATATATTACAATCTGTCTATCTATCTATATATATATATATATCTATCTATTTTATGTTTGTCTGTCAATATGTCTATTAGTCTATTTGTATATCTATCAGTCTATTTATTTATCTATCTTTCAATCAATCAATCTCTCTATTTGTCTATCTATCTATCTATCTATATATGTATCTATCTATCTATTTGTCTGTTTCTCTATCTTTCTATATGTTTATCTGTTTATATATCTATCTATCAATCTATTATCTCGGTATCTATCTAACTATCTATGTTTCTATATAACTCTCTATCTATTTATCTGTCTATATTTCTAAATATTTTACCATCTATCTATTTATGTATATATATATATATATATATATATATATATATATATATATATATATATATATATATATATATATATATATCTATCTATCTATATAGTTACCTATCTTCCTATATGGCTAAATTTATCTATATATCTTTCTTTCTTTATTTCGACTATCTATCTATCTGTCTACCTATTTATCTATTTATCTATCTATTTGGTTGTCTATATATATATATATATATATATATATATCTATATCTATATCTATATGATCTATCTATCTTTCTTTCTTTCTATCTATCTAGCTATTTATCTATATATATATATATATATATATATATCATTGTATCAATCTCTCAATTTATCTATATATATTTCTATTTATCCATCTATTCAACTTTCTATCTATCTACCTATAAACATATCTAGCTATTTATATATCTATCTGTATGTCTATCTATCTGTGTATGTATCTATCTGTCTATCTATCTATTAGTCTGTTTATTTTGTTGTCTTCTTTCTATATATTTATTTTTCTATCTATCTATTTATCTAACTATCTATCTATCTATTTGAATATCAATCTATCTATCAATCTATGTATATATATATATCTAACTATTATTTATATATCTATTTATCTATCTTTTTATCTTTCTATCTATCTATCTATCTACTATATATATATGTATGTATATATATATTTCTATCTATCTATCTATTTATATGTCAATCAATCTATCTATCTCTTTATTTATTTATCTATCTATCTGGCTATCTAGTTATTTATCTATTTATCTATCCACCTATATATCTATATACCAATCTATATATCAACCTATCTATATATCTATCTATTTTATATATATCTATTTATATCTCTGTCTATATTTTTTTATACTTATTTACCTATCTATCTGTCTTTCTATTTGTCTTTATGTCAGTCTATCTAGTTGTTTATCTAATATATATATCAATATATCTACCTATGTAATTGTATGTCTATCTAGTTGTCTATATATATTTATATCTATCTATCTATCTATCTATATATCTATCTATCTTAACTATATATCTATCTTTCTTTCTTTCTTTCTTTTTATCTATTATCATTTTATCTATCTATCTTTCTTTCTTTCTTTCATTATATCAATCTTTCTATATATCTATCTAATTAACAATTTAATTAGCTGTTTATCTATCTATCTATTTGTTTCTCTATCTGTCAATCAATCTATCTATCTGTCTGTCTGTCTATCTATCTAATTAACAATTTAATTAGCTATTTATCTATACATCTATTTGTTTCTCTATCTGTCAATCAATCTATCTATCTATCTGTCAATCTATCTATCTATCTGTCAGTCTATCTATTTATCTATCTATCTATTTATATATCTATATGTCTGTCTATCTATCAATTTACCTTTCTATCTATCATTCTATCAATCAATTAATTTATCTATCTATCTCACTCACTCTCTTTATATATATATATGTCATTCTATTTATCCATCTATGTATCTATCTATCTATTTATCTATGTGATTATATATCCATCTTCTATCTATCTATCTAACTATATATCATTATGTTTATGTATATAGTTGTCTATCTTTCTATCAATATATATATATATATATATATATATATTTGTATTTTTCTGTTAATCTTTTAATCTATCTTTCTAATTATCTAACTATCTATCTATTTGTTTGTTTATCTAGCTAAATAAATATAGTGACGAAAAAATCATTTGCTAAAATAAAGATGCCCCTTGCTAAATTAGTTAGGGAATTTTCCCTAGCTAATTTAGCAAGGGATTTCTCTTACTAATTTAGAAAGGGATTTTCCCTTGCTAATTTAGCAAGGGATTTTTCTCTAGCTATTTTAATTTAAAAACTATTTTCAAAATTTAATTTTATTTAAAATTTTTTATTTGAATAATTTAATATTTTTATATCAAATTGAATAAAAAATGAATTAATAAATAATTTATAATAAACAAAAATAAATTCATTTAATAACTTATTCTGATTCAATATTTTATATAATTGAAAAAAAAATAACAAAATTTTATTACATCTTATTCATCATTGTACCTACTGATAGTGCATAAAGTATAATATATTCATTCATTGACATTGCTTTCTCTCCCTCTGCTCCTCCAATCACCATATTTCTACTGTGACAAATTGTCTGAGTATCAGCACGTAATGTCTAGTGAAAAATCTCATCACTTATACAAGCTTTGTATGAGGAACAATGCTGTATCATATCTGTAAAAAATTTAAACCACTCGGTCAAATTAAAATAAAAAAATGTTATGTTTTGATAAATATATAATCTTGTAGTATATATGTACATATATACTAGCATTTCACTCATACATATATTACTGTAGTATATGTAC
>JAREIK010002685.1:123370-201069 GCA_029783825.1 Sapria himalayana
GTCTCACATCTTCTTTACAACAATAGAATGAGATAATGCATATTCACTTGTACCAAAATAATTTATTAGAGCATATGTAAGTGGAACATGAAGCCAGAAATACAGAAGTTTTCTTCTTCACTTGTTTCTCTCTTAGCTTTGATTCATCATTTGAAGCTGTGAAGCAAAAATATTTATTTAGACAGCATACAAATTGACTTCAATATGACATATTTAACCCTAAAAAACTTTTACCTGTATTAGCTTCTTCCTCCCATTTTTTTGATTCCATATTCTTTAAAATAAACAAATGCAATAATAGTTCAAAAATAATTATTATACAAAAGTTTCATGGTTAAAATAAAAACATAACATAGTTTCATCATCATTTAAAACAAAATCATCCTCATAATTAGCTGGTGCATTTGTGCTAGCCTCTCCTGCATGGTTTTGCTACTGGAACTAGGAATGCTATCAATTGTGTCAATGCTGCTAACTGTGACTCAATATAGGACATCTACTGTTGCTTAAAAATATTACTTTCTTTCATCTCATCATTAACTTCTTTCATTTCTTGCATTTCTTCCTTCTAATGAGTAATCTGCTCATATTTCTCTTATTTCATTTCCTACATTTTTTTCTTAAATTAAGTAATATGCTCATCCTTTTCTTTCATTTCTATCTCCAAAACTTCAAAACATTCATTTGTTTTTAATACTTGCTATTCAACTACCTCATCCACCATTGCTATGACAGAGGAATAAGAAACACAACTGCTACAACAAAATGCCACTCCCTTCGAGCGGATATCATACACTTTCTACTTCTTCTGACCTCCTATAGTCTCCAAATAAATAGGATCATAGTCAATTGGTTGAAGATTTATAGAACCCTCAATTCATTGAGAAGCAGCTATCACTCGTTCCTATGATTAAATAGAAAAAATACTATTCTAAATATACATAAATTAAATCTAATATTTTTCATTCCACACAACCTTTAAAATTTACTATAGTATTCTAAAAGTTTATTAATATAATAGATTTTTATAGTAATCATCTGAGTCTTGTTGTCAACAAACTGCCCATCTACTTTCTTAACATGCATCTTCTTAATAATCTCATAAAAATTGGGAACTCAACTCAATTCTCTAACCTAAAGTTTGTTTATTTTTAAAGTAAAATATTAACAAATGTTAAAAAATTTTAGCTAAAATAATTAAACCATGCACATATTTTATTTGTTTGGACTATTAGGCCAACTACTAAATAAATAAATGTTTTAAACTTATAAATTGTACTAAATCTTGAGCGTGCTCAATGCTTGACTTTGACCCTCTTGTGTGGTGAGACATTCTTATACCTGGACCACCTACCTCGGTCCATTGGTTTTTGCTAGCTATCTTTGATTTTTTCTTCACATATGGCTCCTCTCAATAATTAAGCCACTCGGGCCACTCATCCTCGGGTATAAAATTAGGCATATCTTTTAGAATCTATAATTTATGGATAAAATCTCAGTACTGTTCAGCAGCTTTGCTCTCCCCCAATTACTTTATCTATCCATCAAATTTGTGGTCCAATGTGTACTGATTCTATATATAGAAAATTCATAAAATAACTATATTAATAACAATGACATTATTATTTAATGCTTGAATAATTACTAACATAATAATTAACTAATTAGATAAGTAATTTTCAATGCTTTTGTTTATTTGTTTTTACCTAAAAGACATTAAAGTTATACTCACTTGTTGATTCGAAAACTTTATTCCATTAAAATGCTTTAGAATCAATCATTTTCTTGAAAAACATTGTAATTATAGTCGAACACTTATGAGAAAATGAAAGTAAAAATAAAAAAAATAACATTGAAAATAAGCAAATCATAACTATATTTAAAAATAAAACCACTAATTAGAACATCATCATTTTTAATTAAAGTAATATTTATATATTTCTTATACATCTCATCCGCAATCTCTATTACTAACATAGCACTTCATGTAGAGGAAGGCACAACATTTGATGATGTCGATGGTACTATAAATGGGAGAACTATTGGTGTAAAATGTGGTGTAGAAAATGGTGATGGATCAAAAGTGTGTGCAAGAGGGACAATGGGTGGTGGCCTTATATCTGATAAAGATAATGGTAAAGGTGTCAATGATGGTGATGGTGATGTTGATGTTGATGTCTAGATATGGTGGGTATGAGATGGTATTGACTATATAACAGGATGTAAAATACTAGATGAATTTCATCTATTTCTGCATCCACATCCACGTCCACCTCCACAACATCCACCTCCTTTAGGCACCAACAACTATACAAAAAATAAAAATATAGACCAAATAATAAAGATATAATGAATATTAGTAATTGATTTTCAACAAACTCTAGAAAATGTTTGAAACTATAATATTCAAATAAAATTATAACAATTTAAATATCGGCATCACTATCATCCTCTAATGGATCTTCTAACATTTCATCTGATTCTGATGGAAGTTCCTACTCATCTTCAGATAGAAAATAATCATCTTCAATTTCTATTAGGTCACCATTTGAGTCTCATAAGTTTTATGAATCTTCATCTACATGCACAGACTCAATATTATATATGTCATCTTCTTGAAATACTAGTTCAACATCTAAGTTTGCACTTCTTTGTTGAGATGTTGGTACTTTAAAATTTAATCGAGCTTTAATTTTGCAAATGGCCAACCAGTCAGTCTTATCATGAGATAAACTCGGATATGTATAAAAATATACTTGAATGGCTTGAACTGCCATAATACATGGCTTATATTGATTAAATTTGCATTTATGGTTAAGATCCACTAGCTTATAATCCAAATGAATCTTTGTACCCAAATTTCATGTAGGATCAAACCACTGACATCTTAAAAATACAATCCTGTTATTTTCGAGTCCAGGATACTCCAACTCAATAATTTCTATGAGTTTCCCATTGTAATCAATCTCATCTGTACTATAACTTTAGCCTTTAATGAATACACCACTATTCATAGTTTTTTTTAGAAGAACCATGTCCTATTGTGTGAAATTTATATTTATTGATAAAATACATAGGATAAGTTGTCACATATCTAAATGAGACATTACTTAGATTCAGTATGAATATGTTTGAATCTCCATTTGAAGGATCATTTATCTATTGCATAATTCAAAAATTATGATAAATACTAAAAGATACTAATAAATCAAAAAATGAAAAAATTAAAGCTTTAGAATACTCACATAGTTCTTGAACCAATTCACAAATTTTATTTCTAGCATAGAATCGACCTCATGGATGGAAATGGTTGGTTGCCTATGTTTTAACTACTCAACATAAACACTACACAAATAAAAACAAAGGGAGAATAATGGATATCAAATTTTAATTATTCTTATTCGAGACAAATTAAATAATGATTAAACCTTCGACCATTTTGGCTATGCATACTCAATAAATGGTGCAACCTCTTCACAGTTAAGTAAAACATAGCTCTGGGTTGCATTATACTTTTCATATATCATATATCCTTTATTTGATTTTCCAAATGCTCTTCCAGGGTGCATGAAAATAGATAGCTTGTCTATAGATTCATATTCTACCAACACACAACCTTCATCATTCCGATGCACATTTCTATTCTTTGTATTGACATGATTCTCAAAATAATAAGAACAAAAAGATGATGCTTCTTCTACTAAATATACATTGCAAATTGAACCTTCAACCTTTTCTTTGTTTCTAATATTCAATTTCAACTTACGAAGATACCTACAACCATTATGTTAGGTTTCAATTTAATCAAATAACAATTTTAATTTATGCTTGCAATAATAAAACATAGCTACTTATATTTATTTACCTTTCCAAAGGATACATCTACCTATATTGCACTAGGCCGGTTATCCTTGCTTCATATGCCAAATGGATTGGTAAATGCTCCATTGAGTCATACAAGTTTAGTAGGAATATCCATTCAAGCTTACAAAGAATGAAAGGAATGTCATTCTCCATTCTCACAATGTAACCTATTTTGATTGTGGTTGCAGTTAGATGTTTGAAGAACAAACTAAGTTAAGTAATGACCTTCCAAATACTTAGGGGAAATATTTCACACAAAGAAATTGGTATTAATCTCTACATAAATACATGACAATCATAACTTTTCATTCCAAATAACATAAGATTCTTCATATCCACACATCTATACATATTTGACACATATCCATCAGAGAATTTCAAATTTTTAACTCATTCACACAATGTATGTCTTGCATTCTTATCAAGTGTGTAACAAGCTTTATGGTATTTTCTTATAGCCTAATTCTATTACAATTCAAAATGCTGATAGCAATCATTCAACTCTTGTCTTGATTTTAAAGTATCTTTTGTTTTTCGATCTACATTAAAGATAGTGTTGAAAACATTGTCGAATACATTTTTTTGATATGCATTATATCCAAGGTATAATAAATTAAATTGGACTTCCAATAGGGCAAGTCCCAAAAAATACTATGTTTTCTCCAGCCAAATATTTTGCATATTGGTCTATTAGTTCCAATAGCACCCTTTTCAGTTACCTTCTTCAGACCCAAACTTTGAATCTCTATCAAGATATCATCTTGTGGGATGAACAACTAGTGCAACTATCATTACTATTTTTTTTTGAAATACAGTTCTATTTTTGTGGAATGGATGATCTGTAGGTAGAAACTTATGATGGTTATCAAACCATGAATGTTTCCCATTGAATGTGAGGGTAAATGCATCACACTTTTTCATGAAATATGGGCATACAAATTGTACTACTGTACTCCTACAAGAGAACAATGAATATGCAGAAAAATCACTTACCATACACATAAGGGCGACCCGCATAATAAAATTTTTCTTCTTTGAGATGTCATATGTATTCATGCCAACATCTCACAAATGATTTAACTCTACTATAAGAGACTATAAGAAAACATCCAACATGTATTTTAGATTTTTTGTCCCTAGAACCAATATTGACATAAACATATATTGCTCCTTCATACACAATCATGAAGGTAAATTATAAGGTGTCACTTTCATTGGCCATGTTGAATACTATTGTCTAGATTGGCCAAATGGCAGAAAACCATCAGTGTTGAGACCCAATCTCACATTTCGACTTTCAAATGCAAAATCTAGATATATATGATTAAAATGCTTCTAAGAAAGTGAATGTGATGGATGACGCATCACCCCTTCTTCAAGCTCATGCTCAGAATGCCGCCTCATATCATGTGCTGAAGCATTTGATGCATATAGTCGTTATAATCGAGGAATCAAGGAAAAGTAATATATCTTCTTAAATGCAACTTTCATCTTTTGTCTCATATCTACAACATGAGAGGTGCCTTCTTAAATCTAGGATTATCACAAAATTACATTTAATTAAATTGCTATCACCACCCCAATATAACATACATCCATTTAAACAACAATTAATTTTTTTCACTAGTAGACCGATACCTCGTAGTAACTTCTTAGTGCTGTAAAAGTTGGTAGTGACCAAATTATTATCCAGAACAATCTCATTAATCAATTCTATCACCTAATCAAATAATTTCTTAGACATGATTTCCTGACTTCATGTGTGTAAGTCCAGCCACACAAGTGACAATTACGAATGTATTTTACAACTAGGCCACAACTCATTATCTGTAGCTTTAAGCACATCCTAAAATTTTTGAGCTTCAGGATTAGGTGGTTCATCCATGTAATCCATATTGAAGTCATCACCAGTAGCTTCCATTACCATTCTATGATATATTTTTGATGTTTCTTCATTACATACATACAATTTAGTACCCTCAATTTTGTCAATGTTTAGAGATTTTGTTCTCCCTCATGATAAATCTAATCAAAATAATTTTGTACAAAACCATATTTAGCTACATGGTATCTAATAGTGTTTACATCATGAAAAGTCATATTCTGACACTTGTAGTTATTACAAGGACACTTAATTTTATCTCCATATTATTAGCAATATAATATGAAATAATTTTAATGGCATAAAATTTCATATTATTTGATATAATTTATAATTTATAAAATTCCAAAAATTACATTAAGTGAGAAGCTCAATAAAAAAAGTTATATTTATTATTTTAATAAACATTGAATATTATAAGTTAATAGTAAAGATCTTACTCAATTGATTAATTCTTATAAATTTTAGCAGGGACAAAAAATAAAACTAGAATTCAAATAAAGTGAGGGTTAGTTTGATATTACTTTTCAAAAGTATTTATAAGGCTAAAAATAATTTTAAATATTTTTAGGACACAATTTTTTTAGTAATATTTTAAATAACTCTTTTGAATTCCTAAAAAATACTTAGTATTCTTTTAATAACCACACTAAGATATTTATTTTTTAAATAATCAAAATTTTTTTGATGTAATTTAAAAATATATGTATTTATATTTAAATATCAATTTATTTTCTTTTAAATTTTTTGAAAATTTTGAAATTTTTTTATAATTAAAAAATTTCAAATCTCTTTATAAATATTTTTTTTAAAAGATTCCTATAATTATAAAAATATATTTTTTTACTTTAAATAATTTAAATATTTACTTGTTTATTCATTAATTTAGAAATTTATATAAATTTTTTTATTTAATCATACAATTAATTATTTTAGATTTTTATTAGTAGTAATTTTTATGATGTTCATTTATTAATTAAAATATCTTTAAAAATGATTATAATTAAATAATTAATTATTTAATGTTTTATTAATATAAATATTTAAATATCAAAATTCATTATTTCAGAAAAATAATTTGTATAATATTTTTAAAATTTTATAATCATAAAAATAATTATTTTAGTCTTTATTAATATAATGTTTTATTCATATTTATATATTTTTAAAATTATTCTTTAAAATATCCTTTTTGTATAATTATATGAGGAAAATATATTTTTCAAGGATTGCTCATACATAGACCAAAAGATACTTTTAATATACAAAATTACTTAATATATAAAAACAAAAAATATAAAAAAAATTTAAATCATTAAAAAAGTAGTGACAAAAATTATCTCTAGCCCAAATAGCTAGGGAAAAATCAATAGCTAAATGCATATATTATGTAAATATTATCATTTAAGAAATAATCGCATGCAATTAAATTAATCGTAAAAAAAAATTCATAATATTATTTAGATGGTGATTTTGTTTTGAAGTAATTAGCTGGGAAAAATCCATCTCTAATATCATTCCAAAAATGGCAGCCATTCTCTGTATGAAAATTTACAATAATATTAGCTAGAGACAATTTTCAATCGAAAATTTCGATCACTAATCCCTTGGAAATTTGTATCTCAATGTAAAATCAAACAACTCTTGCTATTCCTTAGCTAATCCATGGCTAATTAGCTAGGGATGATTTAAATAGCTAAATTTCCTATCTATCTAAGTATCTATCTATCTATATATTTGACTATTAATCTCTCTCTCTATCTATCTATCTATATGGTTGTCTATCTAGTTGTCTATATATCTATATATATATATCTAGCTATCTATGTATTTATTTATCAATCAATCTATCAATCTATCTATCTTTCTTTCTTTTTATCTTTTTATCTATTTATTTATTAATCAATCAATATATCTTTTTATCTAATTATCTAAATGTTTATCTGCCTATCTGACTACCTATCTATTTATCTATATATCTAGCTCTCTATCTATCTATCTTACTAAATATCTATATAAGTATCAATCTATATGATTATATTTCCATCTATCTATCTAACTATGTATCTATATAAGTATCAATCTATATGATTATCTTTCTATCTATCTATCTAACTATTTATCAATCAATCAATCTATCTATGTATCAATCTACTTGTCTATCTTTAAATCTATCTATCAATGTGCCTATCTGTTTATCTTTCAATATATCTTTATATCAATCTATCAATCTATCTATCTAACTATCTATATGTCAATTTGTGAGTTTATCTATCTATAAATCTTTCTATCTAATTATATATATATATACATATATATATATATATTTATTTATTTATATTTATATATCTATTAGTCTATCTATCTATCGGTCTATGTGTCTATCTCTCTATATGTCTTTATATTTATTTGTCTATATATATATATATATAATCAAATAAATAGATAGATAGATATATATAAAGATAGATAGATATATAGATAGATAGATAGATAGGTCCATAATTAGATAGATATTGATAGCTAGATACATAATTAGATAGATCGATAGAGATATATATATATATCTCTATCTTTTTGCCTATATGTCTATGTGGCTATCTCTTTATATGTCTTTATATCTAGTTTTCTATATATATATATATCTATCTATCTATCTAATTATGTATCTAGCTATCAATCAATCAATCTAATTATGGACCTATCTATCTGTCTATTTGTATATCTATCTATGTTTATATATATCTATATATTTGTCTATATATCTATCTATATATCTATATTTTAATCATTCTATCTATCTAACTATTTAAATATCTATCTTTCAATCATTCTTTCAATCAATCTATTTATCTGTCTATATGACTATCTATCTATCTATATATCTGTCTATCTATCTACCTATATATCAATGTATATATCTCATTATTTGTGCATCTATCTAGTAGACTATGTGTCTATATTCTATTTGTTATCTGTCTATCTTACTATCTATCTATAAATCTATCTGTCTAATAGTATAATTGGCTATCTATCTAGCTATCTATCTATCTGTTTATCAGTATAACTATCTATCTATCTATTGGTTTATTTTTTATTTGTCTATCTGTCTAACTATATATCTTTCTAACTATATATTAGCCTATCTATCTATCTATTTATCTATATATATCTCTCTTTTTCTCTCTATCTATCTATCTATCTATTGATCTATCTATCTATATATCTAGTTATCTCTATATCACTCTAACTATCTATCTTTTTTCCTTTATATCTATGTCTATCTGTCTATCTAACTGTATATTTATCTATCTACCTATATATTTTTGTTAATATAGATCTATCTATCAATCTATTTGACAATCTATTATTTATCTATCTATCTATATATCTAACTTTGTATCTATCAATTTGTCTATTTGTGAATCTATCTGTTTATCTATCTATCTAGCTATCTATCAATATATCTGTCTATTTGTATATCTAACTATATGTATGTCTGTCTATCAATATGTTTATCTATCTATCTATATGTTTGTCTTTGTATCAATCTATTTATTTGTGTATTTATCTATCTATCTATTTATCTCTCTATCTATCTATCTATTTATCTATCTACTTGTCTATATGGATATCTATCTATCTATCTATCATTTTGTATATCTATATATCTATCAATATATATATATATATATATATATTAATTTATCTATCTATCTATTTATCTACTTATCTATCGATTTATTTATATAACTATCTATCTATCTATGTATCTATGTATCTGTATTTCTATCAAACTATCTATCTATCTACCTATATATATATATGTGTATCTAGTTGTCTATCTATCTATATATCTATCTATATATCTATGTTACTATTTATCTATCTATCTAAATAAATATATATATATATATCTCTATCTAATTATCTATCTATTTATCTAATTATATATCTATTTATCTATCAAATTATCTATTTAACTATTTGTCTATTTATCTATCTGTCAATATAATTATCTCTTTGTCTGTCTATCTATCTATCTGTTTGTTTGTTTGCCTATCTATCTAATTATCTATCAATCAATCCATCTATTTATCTATTTATCTATCCATCTAATTATCTTTCTATTTATCTATCTAATTATATAATTATTTATTTGTGTATCTATGTATCTATCAATCTATCTATTTATCTATCTATATTTTAATATTTCTATCAATATATTTATCTATCTATCTTTTTATATATCTATCTATCTAAATTTCTATCTGTCTGTCTAGCAGTCTATTTATCTATCTATCTATATATTTGTCTATCTAGTTGTCTAACAATCTATCTATCTATCTTTTTTATCTATCTTTATTTCTATCTATCTATCTATGAATCTATGTATTTAAGTATCTATCTATCTATTTATCCATCTTACTATCTATTTATTTGTCTATATCTATCTATCTATCTGTTTGTCTGGCTATCTATATATCAATATATCTTTCTAATTTTATATATATATATATATATATATATATATATATATATATATATCTCTATATATATTTTTATCAATCTATATATCTACCTATCAATTTATTTTTATATCTATTTTTCTATATACCTATTTAGTATCTATCTATATATGTTTTTATCTATATATCTAATTATTTATCCATCTATCTATATATTTTTCTATCTATCTATCTCTCTATCTATCTTTGTTTCTATTTATCTATCCTTCAATCTATTTATTTATTTATCTATTAATCTATCTATCCATCTATCCATCTATCTACCTATCTATCCATCTATCCATCTATCTACCTATCTATCTACCTATCTATCTACCTATCTATCTATGTATCTATCTATATATTTTTCTATCTATCTATCTATTTACCTATCTATCTATCAAACTATCTATGTATCTTTCTACCTATAAATCTATTTACCTATCTACATATCTGTCTATCTATATCTCAATGTATCTATCTGTCTATCTAGTCATCTATCTACAGATATATATATATATATATCTATCTATCTATCTATCATCTATTTATCTATGTTCTATCTAACTAACTAACCATATATCTATCTATCTTTCTTTCTTTATTTCTATCTATCTATCTAACTATATTTTTGTCTATCCATATATATTTCTTATATATCTATATATTTATGTATCTACTATCTATATACCTATCTATCTATCTATCTATCTATCTATCTATATATCTATCTATTTATATATCTATTTTCTAAATATATATCAATTAATTTATCAAACTAATTATCTATGTATCTATTAATCTATTTATCTATCAGTCTATCTATTATTCTATCCATATGTATGTCTATCTATTTATCTATTTATCTATCTTCCTATTTATCCATCTTTATATATATCTATTTAGCTATCTATCTATCTACATATATATATATATATCTATGTTCATAACTATCTTACTTCCTATTTACCTATCTACATATTGACCGATCTATCTATTAATTATATGTCTATATGTCTTTCTATCTATATTGACTTTTTTTGTAGATGTCTATATATCTATATTTTTATCTATCTATCTATTTGTCTATGTAATTAACTATCTATATATCTATCTATCTATGCATCTTTCAGTCTATCTATCTATATATTTATCAATGTATATTTATATTTATCTATTTATCTAGCTTACCATCTATATATATATATATATATATATATATCTATCTATCTGGCTATCTATATTTCAATATATCTATATTAATCTAATCTTTTGATTTATCTATTTATCTATATATATATATATATATATGTGTGTGTGTGTGTGTGTGTGTGTGTCTGCCAATGTATATATTTATCTATCTATATATCTACCTATCAATTCATTTTTTTATCTATTTCTCTATATATCTATTTAGTATCTATCAATATATGTTTCTATATATATATAGGTCAATCTATATATCTAATTATTCATCCATCCATCCATCTATCTATCTATCTACCTATATATCTTTCTATTTATCTATCCTTCAATCTATTTATATATATCTATTAGTCTATTTATCATTCCATCTATTTATCTATCTACATATCTATCTACCTATCTATCTATGTATGTATCCATTTATTTGTCTATCTATCTATCTATTTACCTATCTATATGTCTAACTATCTATGTATCTTTCTACTTATATATCTATCTACCAATCTACATATTTATCTATCTATTTCTCTGTGTCAATCTATCTATATGTGTGTCTATCTTGTCATCTATCTATCTATATATGTATCTATCTATCTATGTTCTATCTAACTATCTATCTATTTATCTATCTATCTTTCTTTCTTTATTTCTATCTATCTATCTAACTATATATATGTCTATCCATCTATATATCTATCTATTTATCTATCTACTATATATATAACTATCAATCTATCTATATATCTATCGATTTATATATCTATCTTCTAACTATCTATCAATTAATCTATTTAACTAATTATCTATCTATCTATCTATTTTTCTATCAATCTGTATATCTATCTATCCATAAGTATGTCTATATAACTCTCTATCTTACTATTTATCTATCTTTCTATGTATCTATCTATCTATCTATCTATTTATCAATCTACCTATATATGTATTTATTTTATCTTCATAACTATCTCTCTACTTATCTACCTATCCACTTAGAGACCAATCTATCTATCTATATGTTTATTTGTCTATATATTTCAATGAATTTCTATCTAGATGTCTATATATTTATATATCTATATATCTATCTGTTTGTCTATTTGTCTATGTAATAATCTATCTATATATTTATCTATCTATCTATCTATTTATTTATTAATGTGTATATCTATCTATCGATTTATCAATTTATCTATATATCGATCTATCTAAATTTTTGTATATCTATCTATTTATCTATTTATCAATAAATTGTTCTTCCTATCTATCTGTCAATATGTCTATATGCCTATCAATCTAGTTATCTATATATCTATATATCTATCTATCTATCTAACTATTTATTTATCTATCTAATTTTATATCTATATATCAATCAATCAATCCATCTATCTACCTATCTATCTAAATATCAATATATCTACCTAAATATCAATCTATCTATATATTTGTCTGTCTAATTATCTATCTATCTCTATCTCTCTCTATTTATCTATCTAATTATATATCTTTGTATTTGTTTATCTATCAAAGATATATATATATATATGCATATATATATATATATATATGTATCTATCTATCTACCAATCTATCTATCTATAAAATTAACTATATATCTATCTTTCTATCAATCTATTTTTCTATCTATCTATCTATATGTCTAACTATTTATATATCTATCTATCAAGTTGCCTATATATCTAAATATTTATATATATATCTATGTATTTATCTATCTATCTATCTATCGGTCTATCTATATGTTTATCATTCTATCTTACTATATGTATATCTATCTAATTGTCTATCATTTTATAAATCTATATATCTTTCTATTTATTTATATATCTATCTATCTATCTATTTTATATCTATTTGTCTATCTTTTTATTTATAAAATTATATATCTATCTATATATCTATTTGTCTATCTTTTTTTAAAAAAATTATATATCTATCTATATATCTATCTGCCTATCTATTTTTTTATATATCTATCTATCTTACTATATATATATATATATTTGTTTATGTATTTATATATCTATTTATCAATCTATCTATCTATCTAACTATCTATCTATCAACTAAATTATCAATCGAGTAATCTATATAATTATCTATCAATTTATCAATATATATATCAACTTTCTATCTATCTATCTATCTACCTATTTATCTTTGTATATTTCTATCATTCTATATATATATATCTATTATCAAATCAATCAATCTACCTTAATATAGATTTATCTATTTATCTATTTATCTATCTATATATCTATGTGTATGTCTCTCTATCTATTTATTTGTCTATTTATCTACCTATCTATATATTTCTTTATCTAATTGTCTATCTACATATAGATCAATCTATCTATCTATCTGTCTATCTAATTATCTAACTATCTCTCTAATAATCTATCGATCTATCAATCAATCAAATTATATATCTATCTAACAAGCTATCTATCTAACTATATTTATATTTGTTAATCTATCATTCAATCAATCATTCTATCTCCCTTTCTATTGAAATAACTCTTTATCTATCTATCTATATATGTGTCTATTTTTTTATCTATCTATCTATCAATTTGTGTGTTACTATATATATCCTTCTATTTATATGTCTACTTGTCTATTTGTTTATTTTACTATTATCTCTGTCTCTAACTGTTTATTTTTCTAATTATCTATCTTTTTGTGTATATGGCTATTTATCTATTTGTCTTTCTATCTATCTATGTATCTATCAATTTATCTATCTATTTATATGTTTATTTATCTATTTGTCTATCTTTATATTTATCTATCTGTATAACTGACTAAATAACTACCTATATATCTATTAATATATATATATATATATATATATATATTTCTTTCTTTCTTTCTTTCTATCTTTTTTTTATTTATTTTTCTATCTATCTATATATCTATCTCTCTATATATCTATCGATCTATCTATTTATCTATCAATCTATCAGTCTATCTATCCATCTATCATTCCATCTTCTATCTATCTATCTAACTATTTATCTATCTATCTATCTATTTTTCTTTCTAACTATCTATTTATCTTCCTATCTACCTCCCTATCTATCTATCTATCTATATGTTTGTCTATCTAGTTATCTAAATTTATATTTTTATATCTATGTATTTATTTATCAATTTATCTATTTATTTATCTATATATCAATATATCTTTCTATCTATCATAATATCTATCTATATATCTATCTATATATCTATCATTGAATCTTTATATCTATCTATATATCTATCTACGAATTTATTAATCAATCTATTTATCTATCTATCTATCTATATTTCTATTTTCCAATTTTTTATATGTCTATCTATCTATCTATCTAATTGTCTTTCTGTCTATTTGTCTTGCTAATTATTTGACTATTTTTCTCTATATATATATATATTTATTTATTTATTTATTTATTAATTTCATTTTCTATTTATCTATTGATCTATCTATCTATTGATCTATCTATCTATCAGTCTATCTATCCATCTTTCAATCTTTCTATCTATCTAACTATATATATATATATCTATCTAACTACCTTTATATCTATATGTCTGTATATCTATATATCTATCTATCTATCGTTTTATCTTTCTATATATATATATCTATATATTTTCAATATTTCTATCTTTCTACTATCTATTTATCAATCTATATACTTATCGATATATCTATTTATTAATCTATATATTTGTCATTCTATCTATCTATTTGAATATCAATCAATCAATCTATCTATCTATCTATTTGTCTATCTGACTATCTTACTCTACACACACACACATATATATATATATTTTTAGATAGATATAAATATATATATATATATGTGTGTGTGTGTGTGTGTGTGTGTGTGTGTGTATAAATCTCTCTCCATCTATTTATCTATTGATCTACTTACATATCTATTTTTATATCTATCTATATATAAATGTAATAATGTATCTATCTATCTATATATCAATCGATCTATCAATTTATCAATCTATATATCTATCTATCTATCCATCTATCTATCAATCTATCCATACATCTATCCATCTATCTATCACTCTATTTATTATACTAATAATCGATCCATCTATCTAATTATCATTCTATATATCATTTTATATATCTATCCATCTAACTATCTATCTTTTTATCTATTTAATTATTTATCTATTTATCTATCTATCAATTTGTATATATTTCTATCATTTAATCTTTCAAAATGTCTATCTATCTTTTTATCTATCTATCTATCTGTCTATCTATTTGTCCATATTTCTATCTATCTATCTATCTATCTTTCTATCTATCTATCTTTCTATCTGTGTATCTATACATCTATTAATCTGTCTTTCTTTCTATATGTATATCTTTCTACATGTCTATCTATCTATCTATCTATGTACAAATCTAGTTATCTATCTATCTATCAAACTATCTGTCTATCTGTGCATCTGTTAATATGTCTATATATCTAACTTTATATCTGTCTATCTTTTTATCTATCTTTCTGTCTATTTGTCTATATGTCTATTTGTCTATTTATCTACTTGTCTATCTGGCTATCTCACTATCAGTATATCTTTTGATCTATCAATCTATCTATCTATCAATTTTCATGTCAATCTATGTAATTATCTATTTATATATCTATTTGTCTATTTGTCTATATGTATATATATATCTATATATCTATCTATCTATCTATTTATCTTTCTATCTTTCTATCTTTATATCTATCTATCTATTTATCTTTATGTCTATCTATCTATCTATCTATATAATGATTTGTCTATTTGTATATATGTCTATTTTTCTATCTTTCTATTTGTGTATCTGTATATCTATCTATCTATTTATCAATCTGTATTTCTATCTATATGAATATCTATCTATTTGTCTATCAGTTTATCTATCTATTTATCTATGTGTCTACCTGTTGACCAATCTAATTGTCTACCTAATTAAATGTCTTCCAATCAATTTGTCTACTTGTCCATCTATATATCTATATATTTATCTAGCTCTCTATCTATCTGTCTATCTATCTATAAATTTATATATGTGTCTATCTATCTATCCATATATCTTTTTATGTATCTATCTCTTTATATGTATATTTGTTTATTTGTATATCTATGTATCTATCTAATAGTTTATATATCTATCTATCTGTCAATCTATTAATCATTCTATCAATCAATTAATTTATCTATCTGTCTATATATTTTTCTATCTATCTATTTAACTATTTGTCTTTCTATATATTTGTCTATCTATCTATCTAAATCTCCATCGATCTAATTTTCTATCTGTTTATATGTCTATATGTTTATCTATAAATCTATCTATATGATTAACTATCTTTTAATCTATTTATTTGTCTATCTATCTATCTGTCTATTTTTCTATCTTTCTATCAGTCTATCTATCTATTCATTTGTTTATTTATCTAGTTTTCTATTTTCTATTTGTCTATCTATCTAACAATCTATTTGTCTTTCAATATTTTTGTCTTTCTATCTATCTATTAACCTATTTGCTTATCTATCTATCTATTTATCTACTATCTATCTATATATATGTCATTCAATTAATCAATCAATCAATCTGTCTATCTATATGTGTATTTGTCTATCTGTCTATTTGTCTATCTGTATATTTGTAAATATGTCTGTATATATATATATATATATATATATATATATATATATATATATCTATCTATTTTTATTCTATATATCTATCTATTTGTCTATATGTGAATTTGTTTATCTATCTATATATCTATCGCTTGATCTATCTATATATCTATCTATTTATTTGGCTAACTTTTAGTATATTTATCTATCTTTCTATCTATTTATCTATCTATCATACTATATATTTATCTATTTATCTTTCTATCACTTTTTGAGTATCTCTTTATCAGTCTATCTATCTATCTATTTGTCTATTAGAATATCTGTATATCTATTTATTTGTCTATATGCTAATCTATCTATTTATATATCATTCTATATATATATATATATATCAAATTCTATATCCATATATATATATATCTATATATCTATATATCTATATATCTATATATCTTTTATCTATCTATCTACCTATCTATCTTTCATTCATTCTTTCTATCTGTCTATATATCTATCTTTATTTCTTTCTTTCTTTATTTCTATATTTTTATCAATTATTTATCTTTTTATCTATATATCTGTCTATCATTCTATCTATATATCTATCTTTCTTTCTTATTGTCTGTCTGATCTATCTATCTATCTGTCTGTCTATCTTTCTATTTGTCAATCTATTTTTCTAACTATTTGTATATCTCCCTATTTGTATGTCTATTTATCTGTCTATATATATATATATATATATATCTATTTATCTATCTGTCTAGTTGTTTATCTATCTAAATTTTTACTTGTATATTTATTTATATGTCTATCTATCAATCTGATTATATGTATATCAGTATATCAGTCTATCTATCGATCTATCTATTTTTATATTTATAAAATTTTCCATCCATATAACTCAGTTTTTATCTTTCTATCTACCTATTTATCTATCTATCTATTTATTTATCTATCTATAAATCTATCTATAAATCTATCTATCTATCTTTATATCTATCTTTCTTTCTTTATATCTTTAAATCTATCTATGTAAATATCTATCTACATGTATATCTGTCGATCTATCTATCTATTTAATTTTCAATTTTTTATCTATCTATCTATCAATCATCTGCCTGTCTATCTATCTATCTTATATATATATATGTGTGTTTAGATTTAACTTTCTATCTGACTTTCTATATGTCTCTCTAAATATCTATCTATCTATTTTTCTGTCTATCTATCTATTTGTATATCTATCTATCAATCTAATTGTCTACTTGTCTACTTGTTGATGTGTCTATCTATCAATCTATCTATAAGTAATCTATATATATGTCTATTTGTTTATCTATCTATCTATTTGTATATCATTTTATCTATCTATTTGTCTATTTTTCTATCTGAATATCTATTTATATATTTGTCTATATATCTATCTCACTATTTATCTATCTACATTTCAATCTACCTAACTATATGTATGTCTGTCTATTTATTTATATGTCTATTTATTTATAAATCTTTTTGTCTATTTGTCAAACATTCTATATATCTATCTATTGTAACTTTATATCTATTTATCTATATATATCTATATCAATCAATCAATTAATCATTCTATCTATATATATGTATATCTATCTGTCAATCAATCTATCTATCTAATTATCTTTCTGTCAAATTATCTATGTCTTGGAATCTTTCTATCTTTATATCTATCTATATGTCTATCTGTTTATCTATCTATCTATCTATTATTTGTCTATCTATCTTTCTAACTATTGATTTATTTATTTCTCTATCTAAATATGTATATTCCAATCTATCCATCTATATATCTTCTATCTGTCTATTTGTCTATTTGTTTGTCTATCAATCAATCAATCTATCTATCTATTAATCTATTTGTTTGTCTTTCTATCTATCTTTCTATATTCCTTTAAATCTATCTATCTATCTCTATGTCTATCTATCTTTCTATCTATATGTCTATCTGCCTAACTATCTATCAATCTAACTATATATCTATCTATTTAACTTTCAATCTATCTATCTATATGTTTATCATCAATCAATCATTCTATCTATCTATCTATATATCTATATATAAATCTATATATCTATATATAAATCTATATATCTATATAAATATCTATCTGACTAATTATCTATCTTTCTAGGTATTTATCTATATATCTATTTAAAAATTATCTACCTATATGTCTATGTGTCTATTTATCTATTTTTATATATATTTGTCTATCTATCATTCTATCTATTGATTTATTAATTATTCTATCTATCTATCGATCCATTAATCCAACTATCTATCTGTCTATCTATCTATCTATCTACTTATCTATGTATGTAACTATCTATTTGTCTATCTATCTTTCTATCTATCTATCTCTTTTTCTTTTTATCTATCTATATATCTTTCTATCAATCTATATATTTATTTAACAATCTTTATCCCTATCAAACTATCTATCAATCTATCTATTTTTCTATCTGCTTATCTATCTATATATCTATCTGTCTATTTATCTATCTATTTATTTGTCTATCTATCTTTTTGTTTATATGTATATCTATTTATAAGTCTATCTATCTGTATATTTGTCTATCTATCTATAAATATTTCTATCCATATATCTAACTATTTATCTATCTATCTATCTATTTGTCAATCTATCTATTTGTATAACTATCAATTAATATATCTATTTATATATCTTTATTTCTTTCTTTATATCTCTCAATGTATTTATCTATATATCTGTCTATATGTCTATCTGTCAATCTCTCTATCTATTTAATTTTTAATCTATCTATCTATCTATTCGTCTATCTATTTATCTATCAATATATTTATCTTTCTATTTGTCTTTCTATATGTCTTTCTATCTATCTTTGTATATGTCTCTCTAACTATCTATCTAATTATTTATCTATCTATCTATCTATCTACCTATCTACTTGTTGGTGTGTCTATCTATCAATCTGTCTATATGTAATCTATATTTTTTTCTATCTATATATCTATCTATCTATATATCATTTTATCTAGCTATTTGTCTATTTATCTATTTGTCTATTTGTCTATCCTTCTATCTATCTAATTGTATATATATCTATCTATATCTATATTTATCTATTTATATGTCTCTTTTATCTATTTTTCTATTTGTCTATCAATCTATCAATCTATATGTCTATCTGTCTATCATTCTATCTATATATCTATTTAACTTTCTATCTATCTATGATACATCTATCTAATTATCTATCTGTCTAATTATCTATATGTCTGGGTATCTATCTTTCTTTCTATTTATTTGTATGTCTATCTATCTATATATCTATTTGTCTATCTATCTACCTATCTATATATTTGTCTATCTATATTTCTATTGATCGATTTATTTTCTCTATCTATCTATCTTTATTTCCATCTATCCATCCATCCATCTATCTATCTATCTATTTGTCTATCTATTTATCCATATATCTATCTATTTATCTGTCTATCTATCTATGTATTTATCTATTTATCTTTTTGCCTATCTATTTATCTATCTATTTATCTGTATATCTATCTATCTATATATCTATCTATCTCCATATCTATCTATCTATCTCCCTATCTATCTATTTATGTCTCTAGTTATATATATAACTATAACTATAACTATATATATATATATATATATATATATATATATATATATATATATATATATATATATATATATATATATATATATCTATCTATCTATCTATTTATCTATCTAACTATCTAACTATCTATATATCTATCTATTTATCAATATATATATTCATCTAACTATCTTTCCATCTTCTATGTATCTTTCTTTAGTTCTATCTATTTATCTATCTATATATCTATTTATCTATCTTTCTTTATTTCTTTTTATCGATCTATCCATCTATCTATTAATCTATATATCTGCGTATATTTCAATATATATATATATATTTATATATATATATATATATATATATATATATATATATATATTTATTTATTTATTTATCTATCTTACTATCAATCAATCAATCTGTCTATCTGCCTACATGTCTATTTATCTATATGTCTATCGATCTATATGTATATTTGTTTATCTATCTTTTTCTCTATCTTTATATCTTTTTATTTATCTATCTATATATCTCTTTATCTATCTTTTTGTTTATCTACCTATCTATTTATAATTCTATCTATCTATTTGTTAATATGTTTAAATATATATCTATGTTTTTATCGATATATCTATTTATCTATCTATCTATCTTTTTATCCCTCTATCTAGTTATTTATCAATCAATCTATTTATTTATCTATCTTTTTATTTATCTTTCTATCAATCAATCTATTTATCTATTTGTTAATCAGTCGATCTAATCAAATATCTATCTTTCTTTCTTTCTTTTTTTATTTATATCTCTATATCTATCTATTATCTATCTATCTATCTATCAATCTATCTATCTGTCTATATATTGATATATCGATCTATTTATCTGTTTAATTATATATCTATTTATATGTTTATTTATCTCTCTATCTTTCTTTCTATATATTTCTCTTTCTTTCATTATATCTATCTTTCTATCTAGCTATCTATATATCTTTATGTTTATCTATCTATCTATATATCTTTATGTTTATCTATCTTTCTATCTGTCTATCTATCTATCAATCTATATATCTATTTATCGATCTACCTGTCTATTTTTCGACATCTCTATCTGTCTATTTATCTATATGTAATCTATCGATTTATCTATTTGTCTAACAGTATATCTTTTTATCTATATATGTTTCTATCTGTCTATCTATCTATCTATATATCTGTTTATCTATCAGAATGTATATCTGTCTATCTATCTATCTATCTAATTATTTGTTTATCCATGTATCTAGATGATTATCTATTTATCTATCTGTATGTCTATTTGTCTATTTATATATCTATCTATTTATCCATCTATCTATCTTTCTATCTCTTTATCTGTCCATATGTCTATCTGCCTATCTATCTCTCTATCTTTCTACATATCTGCCTATATGTATATCTATATATATGTCTATGTGTCTATCTATTTGTCTATGTATCTAAATGACTATATGTCTACCAGCCTATCTATCTATCTATCTATCTATATGTCTATTTTTCTATCTATCTTTCTGTCTATCAGTCTATCTACCTATCTATCTGTCTATCTTTATTTCTATATGTCTTTCTCTCAATCTATTTATCTATCTATATATCTATCTATCTAGTAGGAAATCTATAAATCTATCTATCTATATATTTATCTATATTTCTATCTATATATCTATCTACATATCTGCGTATCTATCTGTTAGACTATCTATCAAACAATTCATCTATCGATCTATTAATTTGTCAGTCTATTTATCTATCTCGCAATTTGTCTATTTGTTTATCTCATCTATATGTCTATCTCTCTATGTATATATCTATCTATCTATCTCTATTCTTAATTGTCTATATCTATTTCTGTTTATCTATCAATCTTTCTATCTATCAGTCTTTCTATCTAACTTTGTATCTAAGTTTCTATATATCTATCTGTATGTCTGTCTGTCTATTTGTCTACCTTTATTTCAATCTGTATATCTATTTATCTATCTATCTATATATTTGTGTATCTTTCTATATATATATCTATCTATCTATCTATATATTTGTGTATCTTTCTATATGTATATCTATCTATCTATCTATTTGTCTATCTTTCTATCTTTATATCTATGTAGTTGTCTATCTTTCTATCTGTATATCCTTCTATTAGTCTATCTATCTGTCTATCTGTTAATTTGTCTCTCTACCTATCTACCTATCTACCAATTTATCAATCTATCTATTTGTTTTTTTTATCTATCTGTCTATTTTCTACATACCAATTTTTCTAAATATATAAATGTCTATCATTCTATCTATCTTTCTTTCTATCTACCTATCTATGTATTTGTCTATCTGTCTGTTTATCTATCTATCTATCTGAATATATGTAAATCTCTCTATTTGTCTTTCTATCTATCTATTTGTCTATCTATCTATACATCTTTTAGTCTATATGACTATCTATCTATATATCTATCTATCTGCCTATCTATCTGTCTATCTTTCTTTCTATCTATCAATCTAATTGTCTATCTATCTATCTATCTGTTTATCTATAATCTGTCTATATATCAATTTGTCTGCTTGTTTATTTGTCTATCTTTCTATCTCTATATCCCTCTAACTATCTATCTATCAGTTTATCTATCTATCTGTTATTCTTTCAATATTTCTTTCCACATTTCTGCCTACCTTCATATCTACCTATCTGTATATCAATCTATATGTCTATCTATCTATATGTCTATTTGTCTATCTATTTATCTGTCTATAACTCTATTTCTCAATATTTCTATGTATCTTTCTATCTCTCTATCTATCAATCAAATATTTATCTGTCAAAATATCTATCTATAAATATGTCTATCTATATATCTGTCTATCTATCTCTATATCTATCTGTCTATTTTTATCTATATATATATATATAAATAAATATATATATATCTATATATCTATATATCTATCTATCTTGCTATCTATCTATCTATTTGTCTATCTATTTATCTATATATCTATCTATCTTTCTTTCTATTGATTTATCTTTCTATCTGTATATCTATCTTTTTGTATATCTATCTATCTATTTATCTATCTATTTATATATCTACCAATCTACATATCTTTATATCTAGTCTATATGTCTATCTATTTATCTTTCTATCTATCTGTTTATCTATGTATCTGTCTATATACCTAATTGTGTATCTATCTATCTATCTATCTATGTGTCAATCTATCTTTCTATCTATCTATCTCTCTATCTAAATATCATTTTATCTATCTATCTTTCTTTCTATTTATCTATCTGTCTATCTGTCTATCTATCTTTCAATCTATCTATGTATCTAACTATCTATCTATCTTTCTATCTATCTCTATATTAGTATATCTATCTATCTGTCTATCATCTATATATCTATCGGTCAATCTATCTATCTATCTATCTTTTTATATGTATATCTATCTATCTATTTGTTTATCTTTCAATCTATCAATCTATAAATCTACCTATCTATCTATCTACCTATTTGTCTATCTTTCTATCTATTTTTCAATCAATTTATCTATCTGTCTATCCACCTATTTGTCTAAATATCTAAATGTCTATTAATCTATCTATTTATCTATCTATCTATCTATATATCTATCTATCTATATATATATCTATATATCTATCTATCTCTATCTATCAATTTGTATATTCATCTATTCATTTATCCATCTATTATCTATATGTTTTTCTATCTATCTATTTATCTATATATCTATCTATCTATCCATCTATCTATCTATCCATCTATATATCTATTTTTCCATCTATTTATCTATCTATCTATCTATCTATATGTCTATCTATCTATATGTCTATCTATCTATCTGCTAATCTATCTATCTATCTGCCTATCTATCTGCCTATCTATCTGTCTATCTATCTATCTAACAATCTATCTCCTAATCTATTTATCTATCATCTGTCTCTCTATCTATTTGTCTATATATCTATGTGTCTATCTATCTATCTATAACTACAAGAAAATGTCTATTTAGCAATGAAAATTTAGCTAGGCATAAAATCCCTAGCTAATTAGTGAAGGATTAGCTAGTGAATAACAAGAGATGATTGATTTTACATTAAATTAATATAATACGACAAATTAGTGATGGAGTAGCTATAAAAATGTTCGATTCAGAATTTTTAATCTTTAATAATATCATAGATATTTGCGTAAAGAAAAACTGGAATTTTAGCAGTTGATTTAGCGACAAAATTTCCCTGGCTAATTATAATGAAACAAAACCTGTCGCTAAATAATTATCTGAATTTATTTTTGAATGATTTTATTATATAATTAGAAGCAATTTTTCCTTAAATATTTATTTTCTCAAAAAATCTACATTTAGCTAAGGATTTTTCCCTAGCTATTTGGGCTAGTGATAATTTCCATCGCTAATCTTTAATGATTTTATTTTTTTAAGCATTATTTATTTTAATATATTATATAATTTTTTATAGTAAAGATATGTCATAGTCTATAGTGAGTGATCCATGAAAGACAATCTACTCATATAATTATAAAAATATGATATTATAAATAAAAAATTTCATAAATATGTAAATACTATTAAAAAGTTATATAAAATAACACTAAAAAACTTATTTTTTTGATTATAAATTAATTAAAAAATTATACCAAATATTTTTCTGATATTTATAAGTATGTTTTTAAATATTTGTATTGAAAAACATTATATAATTTATTATATAAGTATACTAATTTTTAAAATATTTCAATTAATAAATAAACATTAATAAAAATTACTACTAATAAAAAGCTAAATTAAATAATTGTTTGATTAACTAAAAAAATTATAAAATTATATGAATTAATGAATAAATAAGTAAATATCTATATTATTTAAAATAAAAAAAAATATTTTTATTATTATATTAATCTATAAAAAAATATTGACTAATAGATTTAAAAATTTTGAATTATAAAAAAAATTCAATTTTTTATTAAATTTAAAAGAAAATAAATTGATATTTAAATATTAATACAAAGATATTTTAATTACATCAAAAAAATTAATGAAATAAAAAATAATTATCTTAGTGTGGTTATTAAATGAACACTTAAAAGATTCAAATTTATAATGACTAAAAGATTCAAATTTTATGCCTTTATAATTATTTCATATTATATTATAAAAAATAAATTGAATTCTTAAAAAGTTATAACCATTATATATATATATACACACACACATTAAATACTTTATTATTATATAATATTATTTTATTTTTTAATAAAAAAATATCATTTATGGTTAAATAAAAATAAATTTGATTTTTTTATTTAATTATTTATTTTTTATAATTTTAGTTCACTTTTATATTTTTGTCTCTTTATTTTTTATATATTTCATCCAATTTTTTATTTATACTTTCCGTGAAAAAAAATGCTGAGGCATTAAGCACTTAAATTTTTTCTATCTTTCACCGACGAAGAGATGAGAAGCAAAACTGGACTATGGGAGCAACCTACGAAATCTGCCTCTTCTTGTTATCATGTAAAATAATCATTGCTTTTCTCCTTAGGAATGCTATATATATATATATATATATATATATCTCTCTCTCTCTCTCTCTTTCTCTCTCTGTCTCTCTCAATTTGTTACCACTGGTGAAGTTAGGTTTTTACAAATATTTGGATTTGATTTTTTTTTATTTTCCCCAAATTTTTCTTCTATTTTCTTCTATTTTCATATTACTTATATGATTTTGACTTCCCCATTAATGAAACAATAAATTGTTAGTATAAACTTTGTTTTTTTACTATTTAATTTTTTAGGGTTTAATGGATTTCAAATACTAAATGTTTGCATATTGTTTTCTGCTTCTATAACTTAGAAAAAAAATTATGCATAATGTTTGCTACTTCTATAACTTATGAAAAAACAAACTTAATGTTTATAAGTTCTATTTTTGTTGTCTCAAAAAATATTATAAACAGATTATATTATATATAAACTTTTATACATTTATATAATCTTATGACATTATATATAAATGTCTATACTTTAATATATATAAACGTATTAAATTATATATAAACATTGATATGTTTATATATAAATTTAAAGTTATATATAAATATTTATACATATGCATTAAAGTTTATAAATATATATACAACAATTACATAAAACTATCCATTTATATAATTTTTTATATTACAATTATATAACATATAAAATGTTTATACATTTTTATAAACATTTATTTAACATATTAATTTTTATATAAATATATAATATATATAATGTTCAAATAAATGTGATATATATACGATATAATATTTATAAAAGTGTTTCATAAATATAATTATTTATATATAACATTTATAAAAATATTTTAAACACAAATATTATATCTAAACACTTGTATAAATATATAATCAGATGCCATTATATATATAAGTATTTATAACAATATGTATAATTATGTAAATTGTTTTTATAACTAATAACTATTTTTTAACTATATAATAATTTATAACTATATGTATAATTCTATATACCTATATTTCTAGCAAAATATACTATATGTATAATGATATATAACAATTTATAAATGTATTTTACTATGTGTATAACAATAAAAATGATATATATAATTATATCTTTAACTACATACACATTTATAACTATATGTATATAACTATATATAAATTTTTATATAACTTTGTTTCACTCTATATAATTAAATATAACTATATTTGTAACTAAGTATACATATATGTATTCATATAATTAAATCTATATATTTGTTTATAACTTATTATACATTTATGTATAACTACTTATAACTATTTGTATTAATATATCTATATATAACTATATGTTTAACTATATATAACTTTATTTTTAACTATATATATTATAATTATAAGAACATATACCTATAAATAATTGTCTTTGCTATTTGAATAAGTATAAAAACATTATACATAATTATATTTAAATATATAATTAACAACATATATTTTTATATATTAGTATATAAAAATGTATTTTACTATATCTATACCTATACATAACTATATGTATAAATATATAAAATTATATCAAAAAATATATATACCTACATGTATAAATATAAGTATTATTATATGTGTAACTATATGTATAACCACATGTAACTATATTTATAAATACATCTATAACAACATACAACATTATGTTTAACTATATGTATATAACTATATATATATATTTGTATAACTATGTAACACTCTATATAATTAAATGTAACTATATTTGTAGCTATATATACATATATATATATATATATACATACACATATTTGTAAATCTATATATTTGTTTATAACTTTATACAAATATATGTATAACTTATTATAACTACTTGTATGAATATATCTTTATATAACTATATAATTAGCTATATATAACTCTATTTTTAACTATATATACTATAGGTAGAAAAACATATAGCTATAAATAATTGCCTTTGACTATATGTATAACTATAAAAACATTATATATAACTATATTTAAGTATATAATTAACAACATATATTTTATATACATTTTTATATAACTAGTAATATCATGATATCTATTAATCTTTAATGTGCTAAAAAATGCTTTATCTATTAATGTACATTCTACAAATGCATTACCTCGATATTCAAAATATTTAATCTTTAAATATTCATCTGTAAGTAATTTTATTTAATTATTAGTGTATTTAGAAGTAATTATATGTTTAATTCAAAATAATGATTGAGCATTTTTCTTTGCAAATAAAATAGGACAAAATGAGTTCAGATCATCAGTGGATGTACAAAAAGTTATGAATGGAATTTTGAATCAAGATTTTTTGAGTGGGCTTGAAACTTTCATTAACTTTGCGTGTAGTCAATTGAGATGGATGGATGGAAAAAAAATTAAGTGTCCATGTAATAACTACAAGTGTCAGAATATCCATTTTCATAATTTAAACACCATAAGATACTATTTGGCTAAATATGGCTTTGTAACAAATTATTTTGTTTGGATTTATCATGTTGAAAGTACAATGGGTCTGAACATTGACTGAAATGATGGTAGTGAATCATTTGCATGTGGTGAAGAAGTATCGAACACATACCATATAATGGTCATGGAAGCTGCTGGTGCTGACTTTAATATGGATTACACGGATGAACCACCAAATTCTAAAGCTCAGAAATTTTATGAAATACTTAAAGCTATATATATAATGCGTTGTAGCCTGTTTATAAAAAAAATGAAAGAAATGAATGATTAGATGAAAGAAATGAATGATGAGATTAAATAAATTAAGAATGTAATTGAATAGTAGATATCCTATATGGAGTCACAGTTAGCAGCTTTGACGTGACAGATAGCATTCAAAGATCCAGCTACGAACCCACACAAAAGAGGCTAGCACAAATGCACCAACTAATTATGAAGATGATTTGTATCAGAATTATTACTGAACTATTTTTTATTTTTGTCTATTTATACCTAAATAGGATGAGACTGTTTTGGAAGTATCATTTTTTTCTTTTCTAGTTTTATTTTTTGCTTTGCTAATTAACCTAACCATGAAACTTTGCAAGACATCTAATGTTAGACACACGAATAAATTCTGATTCAAAGCCTTCAGACATTATCATGGTCCTTCCTCTGGATGGGCTCCATCTTTACCGATCTCTAATGGATCAAAAGGAGGGTTAGCTATTATTATCTTCATTATTTCTAAAATATTTTATTTTTGTACTCTAACACACTCTCTCTAAACATAACTGCTGACCATCTTTTAGATATATGTTGAAGTTGTATGACTATCAACTTAGATTTGTGTTTGTTCATATTTATAATTACTGTATTTATATATCTTGAATGTGTATTGTTTTTATGGAGTGCATATTCTTTGTATGGAGTGCATATTGAATTGTCTCCATCCATGGATGAGTATGACAATGAACTATTCTACAATTACATTGTCACATACAACGAAGTGATGGTGCCTACTTTGAACCAAGAGAAGAACCATGTGGTAGTAGAAACTATAGGGTTGATGGACTAACACACTGAAGCTAAGTGATCAAAATCATTGGTGCAAGCACACGGAGAGAAGAAGAGGCGTTCTAGGAAAGCCTCATAGAAGCATTGGTGCTGCGGGTAGTGGCAGGGCAGAGCAACCCCCTTATAGGCCTTGGGACCATGAGAAAGTTCTGGTTACAGAAAAGCAGGGTGTGACTTTTAATTCGCCAAGCCTTGCTCATTGCTTGTCTTCCAGGTTTTCTCTAAGAGTTTTTAGATATATCTTCGAAAATTTAAATGATATTCGCATTTCTTATTAATGTTGAAAGTGATGTTTTGTGCCTTCTATGTGAAGTATAAATGAGATAATACTTTACCTACTATTCTATATTTATATCTATACCTGTTGTTCTATATCTAAAAGACATACATATATACTACAGTGCATATGTATAATACTGAAGTATATATGTACATATATACTACAGTATATATGTACATATATATTTAGTATATCTACATATACACATCAGTACTTTATGTAGATATATATTGTATATAACTATATTATTGATGAGGATGATGTATGTGATATTGCTGGGGTTTTGCTAGGTGCCATGTTCTCTAATTTATCAATTGATATGTTGTTCTATTGATAGCTTTTTGGAGGAAGAATTAGCATGTCTTACACAATGAGGCATGCCTGGCAAACACAGGTACACTTTGATAGTGATATAAGGGTTATTCATCCTATGAGTTGCCCTAATAAAAATAACATGTTATATTATTGCATTATTTGTATGATGTTATTCATCAATTGTATTATATTTATTTTATGTTTTGTTTTAATATTTTACATGGTATCAAAAGTGACCCCAGGGAAAGGTAAACTATGGGGGGGGGGTGTCAGAAAAAGCTATAAACTCCTAGAAGGAGTGCATCTACTGTGCACTAGCTACATTACCAACACATTGTGTGCTATGTAAATCTTCGCTCACTCACTGTATGTTATCAAATCCATGACACTCCCACTGTGTGTTATTATAATCATTGCTCACGAGGCTTAGGCCTCGATTCCAACTACATTATTGTAATATGTGACCCATATAAGTGGATATTATTGAATCTGAGTTTTATTAGCTGAATAAGATGCTCTACCACCTCAAATACAGGCAAGAGGCGAGATGTTGATTTCTCTGTGAGCTCATAACAGGCTTGGCATAGCATTGAGCTGTGAAAATTTTTGTTTTTTTTGTTTTTAATTTGATTTGGTTGCTTGGATAGGGCATAGACGCTTCTTATTAAGGCGACCTAGATTACATCAGTGACAAACTGCATGCATTGAAATTGTGAAGTTGTGCAGAGAAACTGGATGGGCTATTATAATGGCAATGGAGTGCAGGTAAGACATCTACTTGAATATCATGTTGGGTGATTTGACTACCATCTTGATGAAGTATATTTAGTATTCTTGTTGATTGAACTCATGTTCATATGGTTAGTGTAACATTTTTTTATGATAGTGTTGAGATAAGATTTTATTGCTGATGATTATTAGAGGTTAAAAGAAAATTTGTATGAAGTAGTAATCAAGTTTTCTTATTTGATATAATTTTTTGTGTACATGAGATATTTATAGATTTTATGCTTTCGTGAATGATATTAATATTAGCTTTTAATTTCTAGTGCATTGAAGCAAGATTAACTATTCATGCTCACAACCATCAAATATTCTTTCTAATGGTCATTTATTTTTCCTAAAAAAAGTTTACCTATAGTTTTCTAAAGCAAACAAACGTAATTATAAATTTTAGTTCATGTGGGATATGTAGATTAGAAAAAAAAAGTTTTTGATTTTTGATAATGACCATTTCCATGCATCAATGGTTCAGTTGAACTAGAAATGTGTACTATATGAACAAGATACAAAAAAATGAGAAGATAGGAAAATAGTGTGTGCATGTATTTGTTTAGACACATAATTATACTATATTTATGCTATATGCTTGTATATTGCATATATACATGCCTATGCATTTTAAGTAAATGCAGAGAAATATCTGATGCATACGTGAATGATACACTACCAAAATTCATCGAAATACTGACCAAATTTTTAGTCACTAATTCGGTGATTTTTGGTCGGTAAACAAAATAGCAATCCTTTACCGACCAAAATATTTGGTCATAATTTTGCTCATCGCTAAATTTTTTACCAACAAAAAATCAGTCGGTCAGTAAGTTACTGACCATTTACCGATCCTCTACAGACAAAGATTTATCGACTATATTCCGACAATTTACCGACCGAATAAATAAGGTCAGTATATGGTCTCTAAATGGTCGGTAATTAACGACCATTTACAAACCAATCACTGAAAAATAATTAATGACTAAATTCCAACTATTTTCTTACCAAAAGCATTTAGTCGGTAAATGGTCAAAAAATAGCTGGTAAAAACTAAAAAAATTGAGACAAAAAACTGATCAAAATCTTTTAAAATCATTTGTTGGTAATTGATCTCCAAAATAATTACCGACCATTTGGTAACCTTTTACATATCATTGTTATTAACAAATATTTGTCGATTTGGTCGCAATTCAGCCAGTAACTACCGACCAAATATTTTTTTGCAGTATTTCTATAGTTGCTACAGAAACTAGAACATAAAACGCAAAAAAAAATCATTTTGCTTCCAGTTATGATTCAGTTCTTGCAGAAACATTTATAGATAAAACAAAAAAATAAAAATCCAATTAACTATAGCAAACAACTTTATATATTGCATATATATATATATCAAAACATCAAGATAAAATAAAAAAATAAAATCTCAAATCAAAGTTTAAGGCATTGAAAAAAATGTGTGTAATACACTCAATCATCCAACTTAGTTTCATAATCATTATGTTGTGACATTTCTGGTCAACACGGTGAGATGTCAAGTACTACTAGGGTAGAGCTATCTGTTGCTGCTAGTCCTAATGTGGTTGTAGCAGATATTGCTATAGGTGATGGAGTAGATGCTGTAGATGGAGCATTACGCCGAACAATCTGAGATAGATCTTCTGGTTTGAACTGTAGTCCTCTTTCTTGAAACTTCTTTGTAAGCCAGTCAAAATGCATACGCAACTCATCCCTATCATCCTCATATTCGATCATGCGTCACATGGTATAAGCCAACTAAAACTGTATCGAATTTCATTTCTTCTCCTGACAATTCTTTATTTTTGAGAACAAATTTGAAACTAGTCCTAAAAATTCAGCTTCATGTAAGAAATAAACAAAACACATATTTCATAAATTTTACTTTATTGAGAGCCATCCATTATTGTGACACCATGTATCTCATACTTTAGCATGCTTTTCTCTCTCAAGAGATCTCTAACCTTGATCAAAGGGAATCAAATAAGCAAATATTTATAGAAAGAAAATATACACTACATGTAAGAAATAAACAAAACACATATGAATGCTTACTTCTTGCAAAATGTTGTTAGATGTATCACCTTCTAGAGCTCTCAATCATGTAGTAACCTACATGAAAATAAAAATGCACAACATAGTAAATAACAAAATAAAATAAATGACATCCAAAGAAAAAAGCAGAATTTATCCACCCCAACTCTAACCGGTGTCTTTGGTTGCTGTTCCAAGGGCACAACACCTACGGCATTATCAAGAAGAGAAACAAGTAAATTTGCAGCAGCATGTGAATCCTTGGCATATGTACTCAACCCCATCTTAATCTATAACAAGAACTGAGATAAAAATTAGGAGCTAACATTAAAATAGTATGATAGATATCATAAATGAACCAATTGATATGTTCTTGTTACACATTGTCCTGAACAATTCAGAGTGGTTTAGTTTCAACAGAAATACTAAACAAAGTTAGGTAGCAATTTAATAAGGCACGGAGGAGAGATGTAAAACAAAAATAATTTAACAACAGTATACATAAATAGAATCAAAGATGAGAGTGACAAATTACCTGGACAAACAATTCAAGACTATTGCCTATAGGAATGAGATCCATGTTATGATCAAAACAAAACACATGCGCTCTACTCCCCAAGCTTCTGGCGTCAAAAAAAATGGCATATCTCTTCAACTCCCATGTTTTCTTGTGACCCATCTCATAATATCCCTGATTAGGCATGAGGAACAACACAAACACCACGAACAAGAAAACCTAGTTTGTTATTTATGGTAGTATATTTCACTAATATAGTAAAAATTTTTTTGCTCTATAAAAGATGATACATACTTTGATTAAAGATGAAAAAACTGGCACAATTGACTATCTTCTCTACCCATATAAATAATAAAATTGATGCTAACCAAATTTTGTTTTCCAAAACCATCAATTTCATTCAGCATCCAACCATCAAAGCATCGGAACAACATTCAAAGTTACATATTCCACTATTTGTATAGTAATCGAATATTTCCAGAAAAGTGATGTGAATTCATTGCACATGTGATAAAAAAAATCAGATGCTCTTTTCAACATTTTTGATCCTCTGATAGAAATAGTCCACATGAACTAGCCATCAAAGAAACCAAACTTTCTATAACAGAAATAAAGTGTTTCAGGTTTAGGTAAACAAACTTGCAAGTGAACAAATATATTCCAGAGTATGAAATAGTCATCTTTATCCCCACCAACAATGCCATCTTCTACAATTGTGATTCCTTCTTCATCACACAATTGTGCACTAGATTGCTTTAAATATTGCAAGGCAACACTACAATTAGCCAATTTTTTCTTGAATTCTAATGGAGCCACATTTTTCTACGGCACAATTGACTCATGGATGGGACTTTAAGTTTATTTTCTACCCAGGGTAACATGAGTTGAGGAAAGAATGAACCAAGAGAATAGATTGATTATTAGTTTTGAGCTGCATTGTGCTACAAAGTCACACCCCATCATGAAGTTCACCAAATAGATCTTCCATTTTGAAGTCATATTCAACAAGAAATATCTACCATTTCTTAAGCAATTAGCCACTGATATAAGTTGACAGATAATCTATATAGGTTGCATGAATTATAATGTAGAAGGTACCAGAAGCTTGTTACAAATGGATTGTATACCTGCTCAAATGTTAGTTTGCACATAATTGCCACTAAATGTGAAAGAAGATTACCTTCTCCATGCATTACATCTGATGACTAAAAATCTAAGCACAACATTGAAGAAAGAATGTCATCCATTGCCAAATAGATGCCATGAGAAAATGCATTTTCTTCAATAGATCATTCATATTGTACCATTAATGACTTGACGGCTAGACTTGATGCTAGATTGGGCCATAAAAAAGGAGGAGAACCTCCGTCTTGTCGATCGATACCATAGTTCAAAGGTAGGAAGCTTTGGGATTTAGCTCTGTCGAGTACAAGGACTAGCAGCAAATACCTCTTTAATATGATGTTGCCTAGTTGTTCATACTAACCTGGTCGATACAATCTTTCAACCGTCTTGTTATATGCATAAGCATTGGCAAGTGAATCATGAGAGAAGAAATATTTTGCGATTACCATTTTCAAAAAAGAATTTTTTTGATCTTAATTGGATTCTCCATTTGGAAGCAAGGAGTCGGAACCAAAAATCATGTATAGACTGATTCTATGTCAAGCTGGGTTATAATGTAGATAATAAAATAGGGTAGTGTAACTTTTAAGAACTAGCATGGATTTCCTTTCAGTCAAGATCTATTACAATAGGGTAGTGTGACTTCATCATTAACCTCTCACCATCAATATTCTACGAAGCAGATAATAAAATTTACTCTACTACTTGGAAATGAAAGCTGTAATGTAGCACTTCTCTTCAGTTAATAAACAAGAATGAATGTCGATGGAAAGAGCAAGTTATGGTTAGATTCTGACCTTAACAACACTGCCCATGACACTAAAAATCTCATTGTAGTCGACGAAATCCAAATGAGCTTCCGTCCTCTGCTTCAAAACATCAAAACTACAGACATCCTTCAGAGAATTTTAGAGTGTACCGTACAAAACTTTTGAACTCAACGAAGCATCCTTCTCCTTGTCTGACTCATCCATAGGCTTCCACATTAAATCAGAGCATAAAATAAACTTTTATAGTAAGCTGATGACAATATTTTACAATTTTGATACTGGAATATTCAATGGATGTCCGAGGCATGATAAATGAAAGTGGAAAAACAAATGATAGAAATGATGAATGCGATGATACTAGTACAAATGATGATGGAAAGGCTTGTTGTCATTGTATCGAAAAGGCATCACGGAGATAAAGTGAGTAGCAATGACATCTCTTTGGTACTGTTGAAAATATAAAAAAACATGACAACCACACCCCAATTTCTTATGATTGAAACCAATTAGGTAATTTTTGATGACTTATACCATGCCAAATTCAAGATAATTAATATTATGGACACAAAATTGTATTATGGTGCAAAAATAAAAAACAATTGCATTTTATATGCTTAAATTACTGAAACCAATTTTATCCTTTCCCAATGATGTCAACTTAAAAATTTTATATGCTTGAATTTTTTAGAATTCATATTAATTTTTATGAAGATAATATGAAATAATTTTAAAGACTTAAAATTTCATATTATTTGATATAATTTATAATTTATAAAATTCTAAAAATTACTTAAAGTGAGAAGATTATAAAAAAAGTTTTATTTATTATTTTAATAAAGAAGAAATATTAAAAGCTAATAATAAAAATCTTGCTCAATAATTTAATTCTTATTAATTTCAATAGGTGTAATGATCTATGTAGTTATCTTTAAATATCAATTTATTTTCTTTTAAAGTTAATGAAAATTTTGAAATTATTTGTATACTTAAAATTTTGAAATTTTTTAGTAATTATTTTTTTAAAAAAATTTTCTATAATCAATAAACTATATTTTTTAACGTAAAATAATATTAATATTTACTAGTTTATTTATTACTTCATATATTTTTGTAAATATTTTTTATTTAATTATATAATAATTTATTTTAGCTTTTTATTAGTAGAAATTTTAATGTATGTTCAATTATTTTTTAAAATATCATAAAAATATTATAATTATAGAATTAATTATTATTTAATGTTTTTAATACAAATTTAAATTTCATAAATAAAAATTTTAGAAAAATTCTTATATAATATTTTACAAATTTTATAATCATTAAAATAGTTATTATTGTCTTTATTAATATTATTTTTTTTGTATTTATATATCTATGAAATTATTTATTTATAATAACCTATTTTTATAATTATACGGGGATAATATGTTTTTAATGTATTGGTCATTTATAGACAATAGCATATGTACTTTGATTATACAAAATAAAAAAAATATTAAGACAAATAAATTATAAAATAAAATTAAATCATTAAAGATTAGTAATGAATAATATCTCGAGCCCATAGAGTTAGTGAAAAATCCCTAACTAAATGCTTATATTTTGTGAAAAATAGAATTTAATAAACAAATGCTTGCAATTAAATATAAAATAGTAAAAGAAATTCAGATATTTATTTTGTGATGAATTTTATTAGGTTTAATTAGCTAGGGATACTCCAACACTAAATCTATTGCTAAGTTTCCAACTTTTCTTTACATGGAAATCTACGATAATATTAACGATGAAAAGTTTTCTATCGAAAATTTTTATTGCTAATCCATCACTAATTTGTGACTAATCCATCGCTAATTTTTATTTCAATATAAAATAAAAAATTTATTGTAATGCCCTAGCTAATCGCTCACTATTTAGATAGGGATTTTTCCTAGCTAAATTTCCCAAGCTAAACTTACATTTTCTTATAGTGATCTATCTGTCTATCTATCTATCTATCTATATGTCTGTCAGTCCTTCTGTCTATTTATCTACCTATCTATTTATCTATCTATGTGTCTATCTATGTGTTTATATAGCTATATGTCTGTCTATCTATCTATCTATCTTTCAATCTATCTATTTGTTTAAGTATCAATCTATGTATTTTTCTATCAATTTTACTATCTTCTATCTTTCGTTCTTTCTATCAATTTATATGTCTATCTTTCTTTCTATCAATCTATCTGTATATCTATCTATCTATATATCTATATATCTATCTATCTATCTATCTATTTAACTATTTAATAATCTACCTATATTTTTATCTATCTGTCTATATATGTATGTATCTATCTATCTATCTATGTATTTGCTAATCTATCTATCTATTTATCTATCATTTTATTTTCTATGTATCTATCTATCTATCTATCTATCTATTTGTCTTTCAATCTATCTAATAATTAGTCTTTCAATCTGTTTATCATTATGTCTATCAAATTGTGTATTAATATATCAATCAATCATTCTATCAATTTGTCTAACAATCTGATTATCAATCAATCAATTTGTCTATCTATATATTGATATGTCTATCTATCTATCTATCTATCTGTGTGTCTATCTATCTATCTATATATCTATCAATCTATCTATCTGGTTATCTATCTATTTATTTATCTATCAACTTCTATCTATCTATCTATTAGTCTATCTTTTATTTTTTTGTCTTTGTCTACCTATCTATCTATCTATCTATGTGTCTATCTACTTATCTATCTATCTATCTATATGTCTATATATTCGTCTATCTATCTATCTATCTGTCTGTCTATCTACATGTCTATCTATCTTTCTATATAACTAACTAACTAACTATCTGTCTATCTATCTATCTAAGCATATGTCTATCTAACTAACTATCTATCTATTTGTCCATCTATTTATCTATCTATTTGTCTATCTATGTGCACATCAATCAATCAATCAATCAATCTATCTATCTATCTATCTCTATGTCTATCTATTTTTCTGTCTATCTATCTCTGTGTCTATCTATTTTTCTGTCTATCTATCTGTCTGTCTGTCTATCAATATATTTATCTTTTTATCTATTTATATATTTGCCTATCTATGTACCTATCTATCTATCGATATATCATTCTATCTATCTATCTATCTATCTATCTTCCTTTCTTACTTACTTACTTACTTTCTATCTAACTTTCTATCTATCTATCTATCTATCTATTTGTATTTCTATATGTCTATATATCAGTCTATCTATAAGTCTATATGTCTATATATAAATATATATCTGTTTATCTATCTATCTTTTGTTTTGTCTATTTTTCTATCTATCTATCTATCTAGCTATCAGTCTATTTATCTATCTGACTATCATTCTATCTATCTATTTATCTATCTATTTATTTGTCTATTTGTCTACCTGTCTATTTATTTAAATATTTGTATTTTAATCTGCCTTTTTAATTATCTAATAATCTTTTGATTTATTTTTCTATCTATCAATAAATCTATCTATCTATTTGTCTATCTATTTGTCTATCTATAAGTCTATCAATTTGTCTATTTATTCATCTAAGAATATATTTATCAATCTATTAACAATCTATTAATTTATTAGTCTATTAATCAATCTATTTGTCTATCAATTTCTCTATAAATTTGCATATCAATTTGTCTATCAATTTATATATCAAATTTTTATTCATATGTCTATCAATCTATCTATGAATTTTTCTATCTATCTATTTATCTATTTATCTATTTTTCTATTTATTAATCTATCAATCATTAATCAATCTATCTATCTATCTATTTTTTTGTCTGTCTGTCTGTCTATCAGTCTTTTAGTCCATCTATGTATCTGTCTATCTGCCTGTCTATCTATCATCTTTTTATTTGTCTATTTATTTGTCTATCTATTTGTCTATCTATCTATCTATCTATCTATTTGTATATCTATCTATCTATTAATATATCTATCTATCTATTTATCTTTATATATATCTATTTGTCTGTCTATCTATCTATCTATTTATCTATCTATCTATCTATTTGCCTATCTATCTATTTATCTCTCTATTTATATGTCTATCTATCTATCTAATAATCAATCTATCTATCTATTTATCTTTCTATCTATCTATCTATCTATATTTCTTTCTATCTATCTATTTTTCTTTATATCTATCTATTTGTTAATCTATTTGTAAATATATATATATCTGTCTGTCTATCTATCTATCTATTTACCTATAAAATTATCAATCTATCTGTCTATCAATCTCTTATTTTATCTATTTATCATTATGTCAATCATTTTGTCTATCTATCCATCTAAATGTCTATCTATCTATTTGTCTATTTATCTATCTATATATTTGTTTATCTATATGTCTATCTATATGTCTACCTACCTATCTATCTATCTATCTATACGTCTATTAATCTGTCAATCTATCTATCTATAAATCGATATATAAATATATCTATAAATCTATCTTTCAAACTGTATATCTATTTTTCTATGTATCTATTTGTCTGTCTATTTATTTATTTGTCTGATTATTTATTTTCTATCTATCAGTATGTCTCCATGCTTGCCTGATTGTCTGCCTACTTGAATCTATTTTTTTCAGTCTATATATCTATTTATCTATCTATTTGTCTGTTTATTTTTATATCTATTTGTCTATTTATTTTTATATCTTTTGGTCTGTTTATTTTCATATCTATTTGTCTGTCTATCTATCTATCTGTTTATATGTCTATTTGTCTATCACTACCAAAAAAAGCCGAAGTGGCTAGAAAAAGTTCCTTACTATTTAGGCTTATTCCGTCACTAAAATAGAATAATAATGGATGTACAATAGAAATTATCCCAAGCTAAAGTGCTACTCACAAAATATTAATGAAAAAAAAATTCCCTAGCAAATTTTTGATACACACAATTTCCCTAGCTAATTATATTTTTCCCTTTCTTAATTTTGATCATAATTAAGAATAGTAATTTATATTTTTAGACTAAATATATACAGAAAATTTTCTAGCAAAATTAGTGAGGGTAAAATTCGTAGCTATTTTTATTCCAAAACTTTTTTTAGAAATTTATTTTTTCACAAAAAATTTGATGACATATTTTAAAATATTAATATTAAATTGAAAAAAACATATACTATAAACCATTATTAATAATTAATAAAAAGTAAAAGCTATTAATAAATTATCTTATACAATAATTACATAGTTAAAACAAAAGCATAACACAGGTATATAATCATTTAAAACTAAATCATCATCGTCATCATTAGCTTGTGTCTTTTGTGCTTGGCTCTCTTGGATGGGCACTATGATGAAACTCAGTGTGCTATTTATCTCATCACGTCTGCTAACTATGACTCCTTTTAGGTCATATGCTGTTGCATTTCATTTATTATTTCTTTCATCTCATCATTTACTTCGTTCATTTCCTGCATTTCTTCCTTCTAAAGAGTTATCTGAAGATCTATAGAACCCTCAACTAGTAAGAAATAACTTTCATACATTTCTCGATGAGTTCTTATAATAAAATAAAAAATAAAAAATTTGTGCTAGATATAAATAAATTAAATATTATATTTTTTATTACACACTTAACTTTCAACATTTACTATAGCAGTCAAATAGTTATGGAACAACCAAAGTATTAGTCACTATCATAACAACTATATAGTTTTTACTCACTTGATTTAACATGAAAAATCACTCTCTTTGATACATATAAAAAAAATCCAAAAACCAATCCACATGTTGCACGCACTACACCATGGCTACATCAAACATGCACACAGTGCATGTCCAATACATCAAGCACACATGCATGTTCACTGCACCATGCACACACTATGCACTTCTAGTCAGTTATGCACCTTGGCTACGCATCTAAAGAATTACATCTCATGGCATCATTGCCCGCTAGACCATGTAACCACTAACAATCTCGAGCCACTTGATACAATTGTTACATTCTCTATTGGTGAACTGGCCTATCAACATTACATGCATTAATGAGTGCCTCAGTTGGTATCGATTGAACTTTATATAAGATTTGAGTTACTATAAATATGCTCCTTCACTGTTCCATTGAGCACGAACTCATAAACAAGCATATTGCCACCCTCTTGACAATATCCAATGAATTGCACTAAGTTTCTGTTATGTATTCTTAAAAGTAGAATCATCTATAAGAGATGCAGAAATAGGCCAAACAACAATTAGCAGCTAAAATTTTTTGATAAAAAGAAAGTAGACATTCTAGAATTATGCGTTAACCTAGAAGTTATCACGAATTAAAAAATGTATAATGCTTGATTATGATTTTTTTTGTTGATATATGTTTCTAATTTGTATATAGTTCAGTCAATGAGCTCCTCATAGTGTTATTGTTGCTCCATTCATGACCCTCTCATCCAACATAAAATGTGCCTTTTCAAAATGCAACATGATGTCGAGATCACACTAACAATTAAGAAATCGGAATTCAAAAAAAACTAAGTTAAATTACTTCATGAGAAGAATTGAAAGATGAGGCTGATAAGTTCATCGTGTTGCAGTTAAATTCAACTGCATTCGCAAAATGATGATCCATTTTTTTAACTAATATATGTATGAATTCTAAAATCACAAACTCATCCTGCAACATGTATGATTCTACTCACTAATATCATTTTTCATTTAATAGGAAAAAAAATAAAAAACAAATAAACAAAACAAACTGATTCAGCTTAACTAGATTTAGAATAACACATACTTGAAATACATCTTATGAACAATATTGTAGAAGCATTAGGAACTTACTCCATCATTGTCAATGCCAACCCGGATAAATAAAGATGCATAGCATTGGTATACAATTTTGTAGTTATGATACTCCACATTAGGAACTTAATCCACATCTATGAGAAATGAAATTGAAAAAAAAAGTAACAAAATAATAAAAAAATAAAAATGACCTACTACTCTATGTTTAGGGCATTTCCGAACAACTTCACTTCTAGGGCACACCATTCGTGAATAGCTTGCCATTCATAGTTGAACTACTATCATTATATGGTAGATAATAGTTATTAAATTATTGATTTGAACTTACATCTTGATAAAACTATTTCATACAAATAGAAGTGTGGCATATCTTTTTAGTTTGTAAAAATAATTAGGTGGTGTTTAATAAAAGGTAAACGAAATTATTCCAGTTCAAAAATATTTCAAAATTAGTTTAGTTGATCGTGATGATTGTATGTAGCAAAAAGAGATCCAGATAGTGATTATCATTTACAAATAACAAGAATAATGTCCCTCCTCACTACTACTATCTCTAGAGGCTAGACATATGTCTTTATCTATCCATTTAGCTATCTATTTATCTATCTATCTATCCATCTTTCTATCTATCTATTTTTCTATATACTTGTTAACTATCTATCTTTCTATTTACCTATCTTTGAATCTGTCAATATGTGCATATATATATTTGTCTATATGTTAATCTATTTATATGTCTATTTTGTTATTGTTCTATATGCCTTTCTTTCTATCAATCCCTCCATATATATATATATATATCTATCTATCTATCTAACTACCTCTCTATGCATCTGTCTATGTATCTATCGTTGTATTTGTGTATATGTCTCTCTGTTTGTCTATCTACATTTATATCTATCTATTTGACTATTTTTTAAATGTCGATATATTTATCTCTCACATTGTTTAAATGTCTTTAAATCTATATATCTATTTATTTAACTATCTAATATAGCTATGTTTTTATCTATCTTTATTTCTAACTATTTAACTATCTTTCAGTCCATTAGTAAATCTATATATCTATGTACATATATATATATATATATATATATTTGTATTTTTTACTATCTGTCTATCTATCTATCTATTTGTATATCAATGTTTCAATCTATCTATTTATATCTCTATCTATTTATCTGTTTAGCTGTCTATCTATCTATATATTTACCTATATGTCTATCTCTATATTTATATATTTGTCTATCTATCAATCTGTTAATCTTTCTATCTATCAATCTATCTATCGATATATTTAATTAACAATATTTGTTTCTATCTTTCTATATATCTATCTGTGTAACTATCAAATAGTCTATATGAATGTCTATATATCTATATATCTTTCTTTCTTTCTATCAATCTACTAACAATCTATATGTTATTTTCCTATCTATCTATTTATCTACCTAACTATCTATCTATATTTCTATTTGTCATCTACCTATTTACCTATTAGTCTATCTATCTATCTATCTTATGTCTATCTTTCGATTTATCTAAATGACTATCTAATTATCTTCCTATCTATCTATCTTTTTATCTAACTATTTATCTATCTATCTGTCTATATGTCTATATGTCTATATGTCTATATGTCTATTAGTCTATCTATCTACTTATCTATCTATATGTCTATATGCCTATTTTCTTATATGCATATTTTTCTATCTATATATCTATCAATCTATTTACCTACTTATCTATCTATATATATAAATATGTCTATCTATTTATTTATTTATTTATTAATTTATCTATCTGTCTGTCTATATGTCAATCTATGTTCAAGTATATTAGTTTATCTATTTATGTATCTATATATCGTTCTTTTTATCTATCTATCTATAAGTCTATTTGTCTATCTATCCATTTGTCTTTCTATCAATCTATCTATTTATATATCTATCTATCTATAATTCTATCTATATATCTATCCATCCATCCATCTATCTATCTTTGTATCTATCTTGCTTTCTATCCATATATCTATGTATCTGCCTATATATCCATCCATCTATCTATGTTTCAATGTGTCAATGTGTCAATGTGTCTATATATCTATCTATCTAACTATTTATCTATTTATATATTATCTATCTATCTATCTATCTTTATATCTTTCTATCTGTTTTTATTTCTCTTTCTATTTGTATATCTATCTATAAGACTATCATTATATCCATCATTTATCTGTCTATCAATATGTCATTTATCTATTTATCTATCTATCTGTCTATCTATTTGTATATATTTCTATCATTTTATATATCTATATATCTATCTATTTGTATATTTTTATATATGTATATCAACCTATATTTCTTTCTATCTATGTTTCTATATGACTATCTAATTACCGATCTATTTGTCTTTTTGTCTATCTATTTATTTATATATATACCTATCTATATATCTGTCTATCTATCAATATGACTATCAGTCTCTTTATCTATATGCTTATTTTCTTATCTACTTATTTGTCTATCTAATTAACTATATATATACATATATATATATATATATATATATATATATATATATATATATATATATATATATATATATATATATATCTATCTATCTATCTATCTATGTGTATGCCTATATATATATATATATATATATATATATATATATCTAATTGTCTATCTGTATATCTGTCTATTTATTTATTTATCTATCTATCTTTCTATTTATATGTGTATCTTTCTACTTGTCTATCTATTTATCTATATATCATTCAATATATCTATATATCTTTCTTTCTATATGTCTATATGTTTATATGACTATTTTTGTATCAATTGATCTATTTTTTTATATATCTATTTGTCAATATGTAAATCTATCAAATATGTCTATCTGTCTATCTATCTATCTACTATCTATAAATCTATGAAATTTATTTATCTGTCTACCTATATATCTTTCTATCAGTCTTTTTGTTTATCTACCTTTTTATCTATCTGTCAATCTGTGAATCTGTCTATCTGTCTATTTCACTATTTGTCTATCTATATATATTCCTTTCTATCTATCAATATATTTGGTTATTTCTATGTCTCTCTATCTCTCTATATGTCTATAAGTCTAACTGTTTATCTTTATATCTTTCTATCTATCTATATGATAATATCTTTATCAGTATGTTTGTCTATCTATTGAAATCTCTATAGATCTATGTCTATTTGTATAACTAACTATATTTATATAAGTCTATCTATCTATCTATCTATTTAAAATTTTATCTATCTATCTATATATCTATTAGCCTATCTATCAATCTATCTTTTTGTCTATATATATGTATCTATCTTTCTATCTCTCTAGCTCTCTATCTATCTATTTGCCTATATGTCTATCGATCTATTTATTTATCTCTCTATCTTTATATGTGGCTATTTATCTATTTATCTACCTATCTATCTTTCTATCTATTTTTCACTCTATCTATTTATCTATTTATCTCTCTGTCCATCTATCGATCTATCTATCTTTTTATCTATCTATCTATCTATCACTTTATCTATCTATATATCTATGTATCTATTTATCTATTGATATGTTATCTATATAGCAGGCTATCTATGTATTAACTATGTATTATTTATTTTTTGTCAATCAATCAATCAATCAATCTATCTAACTATTTCTATATTTTTCTATCTATATATCTATGTATCTATGTATCTATCTAAATATTTATTTGTCTATCTATCTATTTAACTAATTAACTTTCTATTTATCTATTTTTCTACAAATATAAATATGTTTTTATCTATCTATCAATCAGTCTATCTTTTTATCTTTCTAACTATCTATCTATATATGTATCTAACTATCTTCGAATCTATTTTTATATCTATCTATCTATCTGTTATATATCTATCTATCTATCTGCCTATCTACATACTATTTATATGTCTATCTAAATATCAATCTATAAGTTTATCTATCTTTCAATCTTTCTTTTTATCTATTAATCAATCAATCTATCTATCTATCTTTATATTTATCAATCGATCTATCTATCTATCTAACTATGTACCTATATTTCAATCATTAATCTATAAGTCAATGTGTATATATATATATACTTATTTATTTATTTATTTATATTAATGTGTATCTATCTATCCGTATAATAGTCTATCTTCTTATCTAACCATCTATCTATCTATATATTATCTAGTTTATCTATCTATTTGTATATTTGTGAAACTATTTATCTTGATTTCTATTTGTATATGTGTTTAACTATCTATATGTATAACTATCTATCTAACTATATGTCTATATTTTCATCTATTTATATATGTATTTTTCTATAAACTATCTGTGTATTTGTCTGTTTGGTGATCTATTTATTCATCATTCTATTAATATGTCTATAAGTCTATCTATTTATCTTTCTATTTGTATATCTGCCTATATGTCGATATGTCTATCTGTTTATCTATCTATATATATATATATATATATATATATTTATCATTATGTATATCCATTTATTTGTATCTCTCTATCTTTTTATATATCTATTTGTCAATCTATATATATTTATATCTATCGAATGATTATATGTTTATCAGTCAATTTGTCTATCTATATATCTCTTTATATGTCTATTTATCTATTTCTTTATATATCTATGTATCTATATTCCTATATATCTAACTATCTATCTATCTATCTAATTTACAATCTATTTTTCTTTGTATCTGTCTATCTATATTTCTATCTATCTATTATCTATCTATATCTCTATATGTCTATCTATCTACTTATTTATCTGTCTATCTATATGCTAAATATATATATATATATATATATGTATATATCTATTTATCTATCTATCTTGCTATTTGTCTATTCGTCTATCTATTTATCTATCTATCTGCCTTTATGAATATCTATTTATATCTATAGCTCTCTATTTATCTATCTGTCAAACTATTTATCTATCAACTGTCTATCTGTTTATCGATTTATCTATGTATATATCTATATATTTTTCTATCTATTTGTCTATTTGTATGTTTATCTATTGATCTATATTTAAGTCTATCTATCTATCTCTCGACCTATCTATCTATATAGTTATCTAACTATTAATCTATATATTTGTTTATTTGTTTATTTGTCTATATATCTATCTATCTATATATGTATCTATTAATCATTCAATCTATAAATTTATATATCTATCTATTTATCTATTTGTCTATCTATCTAATTATCTAACGGTCAAACTATCTAATTGTATAACTATATAACTATGTTTATGTCTATCAGTCTACTAGTCTATCTTTTTATCTATCTATCTATCTATATATCTATTTGTCTATGTATATATTTGTCTACTAATCTATTTATCTATCTAACTATCTATCATGCAATTTTTTATTTGTCTATCAGTCTATTTGTCTTTTTATCTATAAATTTATCTACCTATCTTCCTATGTGTCTATAGGTCTATCTATCAATCAATCAATCTATCTATCTATTTTATGTCTGTTTATCTATAAATCTATTTATCTATCTATTTATCTACCTGTCTATCTATATATCTATCTATGTATCTATCTTTATGCCTATCTTTCTAACTTTCTACTTGTTTATCATCTATCAATCGAATGGTCTATTTGACTATCTATATATCATTCTATCTGTCAGTCTAATTATCTATGTATCTTTCTATTTGTATAATTGTCTATCTGTCTATCTATATAATTGTCTATCTGTCTATATGTCTATATTTCTATATTTATATCTATCTATCTATATAAGTTTTTAACTATCTTTTTGATTATCTATTTATCTATCTATCTATCTAATTATCTTTTTATTTATCAACTATTTATCTGTCTAATTGTCTATCTATCATTTATTCTATCAGTCTATCTATTTGTCTATTTCTATTTTTTTCTGTCTATAAGCCTATCTATCTAGTTATTTATGATTCAATCAATCAATCAATACATATATAAATCTATTTATCTATCTATCTATCTATATGTCAATCAATATATTAGTCTATCTATCTATAAATCTATCTATCTCTATATTTGTTTCTCTATCTATCTTTTTATCTATCTATCTTTTTATCTATCTATCTATTTATTTATATGTGTATCTTTGTCTATCTATTTATATGTCTATTTCTCTATCTATCTATTTGTCTATTTTTCTGTGTCTGTCTGTCTATTTATATATATGTTAATCTATAAATATATGTATATGTATATTTGATTCTTTGTCTATCATCTACCTATCAATCTATCAATATATTTATCTATCTAATTATCTGACTGTCTAATTTTCTAATTATCTAACTATCTTTCTGTAAATAAGACTTTTTACCTATTAGTCTAACTATCTATCTTTCTGTCATTCTATTTGTATATCTATCTATCTGTCTGTCTTTCTATATATCTTTATATCTATCTTTTTTCTTTATATCTATCTGCCAATCTGTCAATCTATTAATCTATCACTCTATCTTTGTGTCTATCTATCTAATTCTTATCTATCTATCTATCTATCGATTTATCTATCTATCTATCTATCTATCTATCTATCTATCTATTAGACAAATTGACTATCTGTTTATCTGTTTATCAATCTATTTGTCTACCTATCTATTTATTAATCTGTCAATCTATAAAGCTATGTATATATCTATCTATCTATCGATCTTTTTCTTTATATAATTTTGCAACTGTCTATTTGTTTATCTGTCTAACTATAAAACTATGTTCTTTCTATTAGTCTATTAGTATATCTATTTATCTATCTATCTATCTATACTTTTGTCTATCTATATATCTGTCTATCTGCCAATAGTTTATCTATCAATTTATCTATCTAACTATCTGTCTATATGACTATTAGTTTATCTATCTCTCTATCATACTGTCTATCTACATATCTGCTCATCTATCTATATATCTGTCTATGTGTCTATCAATCTAACTATTTATCTAACTATCTATTTTTTGGTTGTTTATCTTTTAATTTGTCTATCATTCAATCTATTTATCTATAATTATGTATATCTATCTATCTTTATATCAATTTTTCTTTTTATCTTTCTATCTACCTTTCATCTATCAATGTATTGGCCTATCTATTTGTGTATCAGTCTATCTATGTATATTTTAACCTATCTATCTATCTATGTATATTTTTACCTATCTATCTATTTTTCTATCTATCTACCTAACAATATGTTTATTTTTCTATCTATCTATCTATTTATCTCTTTATATGTATATCTGTCTATCTATATATTTGTCTAACTATCTATCTTTCAATATGTCTGTTTATTTTTTTATCTATCAATCAGTCTATATATTTGTCTAATTGTCTATATGTCTATCTATCTAACTATATATCATTCAATCAATATATATATATATATATATATATATATATATATATATTTATTTATTTATTTCCATCTATCTATATGTCAATGAATTTGTAAGTCTCTCTGTCAATTTATCCTTTTATCTATATATCTATATATATCTATATATATCTATCTATCTATGTTGGTTAGTCTGTTTGTCTATCTATCTAATGTATATTTGTCTAACTATCTATATGTCTATCTCTCAATTTAACTAACTTTCTAAGTGTCTATCTATCAATTATTCTATATTTCTATCTATCTATATTTGTATATATCTGTATGACTATTTGAATATTTGGCTATGTGTCTAACTATCTATTTGTTAACTACATATTTATCTATCTATTTATCTTTTTTATATATTTGTTTATCTATATATTTGTTTATGTGCCTATATGTCTATCTATCTATCTATTTATCATTAAATCAATAAAACTTTATATATATATATATATATATATATATATATATATATATATATATATATATATATGTATGTATGTATATGTATATATATATATATATATCCATCCATCCATTTATCTATATTTCAATCAATTTATCAGTCTATCTGTCTATCAATCTATCTGTCTATATATCTATATATTTGTTTATCTATTTTTCTAATGTATAGTTGTCTATCTATCTATCTATCTATCTTTCTAAGTGTCTGTCAATCTATATGTCTATATTTTTATCTATATATATGTGTATATGTGTATATGTCTATTTGTCTATCTATCTATCTATCAATTTATCCTTTAGTTATCTATCTATGTGTCTAACTATCTATTTGTTAACTATCTAATTGTCTATCTAACTATCTATCTATATATCTAACTAACTATCTTTCTTTCTATTTATAAGTCTTTCATTCTATTTGTCTATCAGTCTTTCTATCTATCTATTTGTCTGTCTATCTGTTTATCTAACAATCTATCTATCAATCTTTTAAATGTCTATCAATTTTTTTATCTAACTTTCTATCTATCTATTTTTATATCTATCTATCTATCTATATGCCTATATGTCTGTCTTTCTATAAATCTATTTATGAATATATCTATCTATCTATGTATCTATCTATTTGTCTGTATGTCTATCTATCAATCTGTCTACCTATTAATTAATCTATAGATCTGTCTGTTCATCTATCTATCTATATATCCATTTTTCTATCTGTGTATCTATCTATTTGTCAACCTATCTATATGTCTATCAGCTAATCTATCTATATGACTATCAATATATCTATCTATCTATTTATTTATCGATCTATTTATCTTTCTATCTATTTATCTGTCTGTGTTTTTATATATATGTATTTCTATCTATCTATCTATCTATCTATGTAATTATCAATCTATATCATTCTATTTATCTATAAGACTATCTATCTGTGTGGCTATCTTTCTATCTATCTATTTATCAATCTATCTGATTGTTTATGTATCTATCTATCTATTTGTATATGTATCTATCTATTTGTCTAATAGTTCATCTATCTTTTTATCTATCTTTATGTCAATCTTTATATCTGTTTATCAATTTATCTATATAGCTTTCAGCCTTTCTATTTGTCTATCTATCTATCTATGTATCTATCTCTGTCTCTATCTAATAATCTAAATATACAACTATCTAACTATCTATATATTTGTCTATCTTTCTACTTATATATCTATCTAACTAACTAACTATCTAACTATCTTTCTGTCTATCAGTTTATCAATCTATCTGTATATTTGTCTATCTATCTATTTATTTATCTTTCTACTAACCTATCTATCTAAATATCTAGCTATGTGTGTATCTAGCTATCTATTCATCTATCTTTCTTTATATCTATCTATCTATCTAACTAACTATATATATATATATTTGTTTATCTACCTATCAACTTAATTGTCTATCTATATATCTATTTACTTGTCTATCTATCTATTTATCTATTTGTCGATGTAACTATCTATCTATATATCTACTTATTTGACTATATATCAATAAATCTATCTATATGTCTTTCATTCTATTTGGCAATCTGCCTATTTATCTATTTGTATAACCATCCATTTATATATCTAACTATATATATAATTTTTCTACTTATCTGCCTATTTGCTTATTTAACTATCTATAAATTTATCTATCTATCTATAGGTCTATCTATTTTTCTGTCTATCTATTTATATATCTATATATCAATCAGTTTGTCTTCGTGTCCATCAATTTATATGTATATCTATATATCTAGCTATCTATCTATATATCTATCTATTTTCTATCTATTTGTCTATGAGTTTATCTATCTATCTATCTATTATTTTATCTATCTATCAATCTATCTATTTGTTTGCCTATCTTTCCATATGCCAATCTACCTATCTATTTATAATTCTATCTAGTTGTCTATCTATCTATCTATCTACATATTTGTTTATAAATCAATCTCTATATTTATCTATCTTTTTCAACATCTTTATATTTGTCTATCTAGCTTTCTATATATTAGTCTATATGTATATCGATCTATGAATATATCTATTTATCTCTCTAGTTATGGATCAATTTATCTATCAATATGTATAAATATATATCTATCTATATGTCTATAAGTCTATTTGTTTATCTATCAATCTGAGTATTTTACTATTAGTCTATCTTTCAATATCTTTATCTATCTATTTGTCCATAGCATTATGTGTCTATGTATCTATCTATCTATCTGTCTATCTATCTATCTATCTATATATGTAACTGTCTATCTATCTATAAATCAATATGTATATCTATTTATCTATCTTAGTGTTTATCTATCTATCTATCTAACTATATCTCTATTTGTGTATCTATCTATTTTTCTATCTTTCTATCTCTATCTATATATTATTTATTAATGTTTCAATCTATCAATCTATTTATATGTCTATCTTACTAACTATCTACATGTCTATCATTCTATCAATGTCTCTATTTATCTATCTATCTATCTATTTATCTATCTATTTGTCTATATATCATTTTGTCTATTTGTTTATTTATCTATCTATCTATCTATCTATGAGTCTATTTATCTATTTTTTAATCTATCTTTCTGTCTATCAATCTTTCTATGTGTCTATTTATCTATCTATCTGTCTGTCTGTATGTTTGTCTAACAATCTTTCTATCTATCTATATGTCTATCTAAATATTTTTCTTTCAGTCTATTTGCTTATATAGCAAGCTAGCTAGTTATCTATCTATCTATCTATATATACATATATATATATATATATAATATCTATTTGTATATCTAACTATGTAACAATCTATATACATACCAATCAATCTATTTGTATATTTGTCTTTCTATTTGTCAATATCTTTATCTATCTATATATCTATCTATCTATTTTATTATCTATCAATCTATCAGTCAATCTTTCTATTTGTCTATCAAACAATTTCACTAGCAATTTGTCTTTATATCATTTAATCTACAGATTTTAGTATTTGTGTATCAGTCTTTCTATCTAATTGTGAAATGTTTAATTGTATATATATATATTTATTTATTTATTTTTCTTTATGTCTATATATCAAACTATCTAACTACCTATTAGTCTATCACTCTAATTGTCAATCTGTCTATCTATTTATCTTTTTGTCTCTATGTGACAATGTTTCTATCTATATATCTGTCTATTTCTAAATCTATCTATCTATCTTATGTATGTATATCAGTCGATCTATCTATCTATTTATCTTTGTATCTTTCTATCTATTTATATGTCTATTTATCTCTCTCTATGTTTCTTTGAGTTTATCTATATATCTGTCTATCAATTTGTAAATATATTTATCTATCTATATATATCTATCTATTTTATTGTCTATTAGTTAATTTTCTATTTGTATATCTAACAATTTAACAATAAATTAGTCTTTATATCGATCTATCTATCTATCTGCCTATTTGACTTTTTGTTTATCTATCTATTTATTTATTTGTCTATTTGTCTATCTATTTATTTATATCTTTATTTGTTTATCTATCTATCTATTTATTTGTCTATCTATTTATTTATATCTTTATTTGTTTATCTATCTATCTATCTAACTATCTATTTATCTATAAAACTATCAATCAATCTATTTATATATCTATCTATATATTTATATCTCTATCTATTTGTCTATCTATTTATCTATCAATATATATCTAAAATCTATTTATCTGTATAACTATCATTTCGTGTACCTATTTAACTTCCTATCTATCTATTTATCTATCTATTTATCTATCTATCTATCTATTTGTTTATTTATCTAACTAATGATCTATCTATCTATATGTATGTCAATCTATTTGTATATCTATCTATCTATTTGTCTATCTATCTATCTATTTGACTATCTATATATCTTTCTTTTCGTCTTTTTATCTATATTTCTATCTGTTTGTTTATTTATTTGTCTATCTTTTAATCTATGTAATTATCTAACTATGTATTTTTCTATATGTTTATCTATCTAACCATCTAACTTTATTTCTATCTATCAGTATATCAGACAATCAGTAAGTATATATATATATATATATCCATCTATCTAACAATCTCTATCAATTTATCATTTATCTATATATCTATATGTCTATCTGTCTTTATGTTTATCTATCTATCTATTTGTTTATCTATATATTTAATAGTCTTTCTATCAATATGTCTATCTATCTATCTATCTATCTATATATATATCTTTTTGTTTGTTTATCTATCTATCTATATATCTGTCTATAAATCTATTTGTCTACTTATCTATCTTATATTTGTTTATATACCTATCTTTCAATCTATCAATCTACTTATCTATTTATTTATCTATCTCTCTATTTTTATAATAGTCTATCACTCTATAAGTCAATGAGTCAATCTATCTTTCTATCTTTCTATCTATCTATCTGTTTATCAATCTAACTATTTGTCTATCTATCGATATGTTTATCTTTCTATCTATATATATTTCTATCTATCTATCTATCTATCTATTAATCAATTTATATTTCTATCTGTATATCTGTCTATCTGAATAATTGCCTAACTCTCTAATTTTCTATATATGAATAAATCAATCTATCTTTCTATCTATCAAACTATCTAATTTCCTTTTAGTCTATTGGTCAACTTGTCTATCTGTTCAACTGTTTATCTATTTATCTATGTCTATCTTTATGTCTATCTATTAATTTGTATATCTTTGTATATGTTTATGTATCTATGTGTCTATATATATATATGCCTATCTATCTATCTATCTATCTGACAATTTGCCTATATATCTATCTATTTACCTATCTTTCTATCAATTTATCTATCTATCTATCTATTTATCTATCTATCTATCTATCTCATTGTTTATCTTTTTAGCTATCTATATATTTTTCTCTCAATCAATCAATCAATCAATCTAACTATCACTAAATATGGCTATCTATCTATATGTCTATCTATCTATCTATATATCAATCTATATATCTATATCTACTTATCTATATATCAATCTGTCTATCTATATAACTATTTATCTGTCAATCAATCAATCTATCTATCTATGTATATATTTACCTATCTATATATCTAAATATCTACATATTTGCCAATCTACCTGTCTATCTGTGTATAATTTTTATATGTCTATTTGACTATCTATCTATCTATTTATTGATTTGACTATCTATATGTCTATTTGTCTATATGTTGATCTATCTATCTATCTATCTATTTATTTATTTATCTATCTTCAATCTTTCTATCTATTATATTTCTATCTATCTATCTGTCTGTCTACTTGTCTATATATTAATCTAAATAGTTATATATTGATCTATCTATCTATCTATCTATCTGTCTATGTATTTATCTACTATTTGTCTATCTATTTATCTAGCTATCTATATATCTTTCTTTCTTTCTTTTCAATCTTTCTATATGTTTATTAGTCTATTTATCTTTATATCTATCCTTCTATCTATATATCTATCTATATATCTATATTTCTATCATTCTATATGCTTATCTCTATGTCTATTTTTAAATATGTCCACCTATCTATCTGCATAGCTGTATGTCGATCTATATCTATATCGATCAATTTATGTGTCTATCTATCTGTCTGTTTGTCTTTTTGTCTATCTCTCTATCTGACTATCTGTCTATCACCATATATATATATATATATATATATATATATATATATTTCTACATATTTTTAATGTGTCTAATTGTCTTATCTATCTATCTGGCTAACTATCTATCTATCTATTTGCCTATATGTCTATCTATCAAACTATCTGCCTATATATATATATATATCTATCTATCTATCTAACTATCAATCTATCAATGACTATATATTTATCTCACTATTTGTATATCTATCTATCTATTAATTTATATATCTATCTATATATCTTTATGTCTATCTATATATCTTTACGTATATCTATCTATCCTCCAATCTCTTTATATTTCTATCTGTCTCTTTGTCTATTCTACTATCATTATATATATATATATGTGTGTGTGTGTGTGTGTGTGTGTGTGTGTGTGTTAACTCTCTAAGTGTACATCTATCTATCTATTTGTAAATTTATCTATCTGTCTATGTTTATATTTTTTTATCTATCTATATATATATATATATATATATATATATATATTTATTTATTTATTTATTTGTTTGTGTCTATCTATCTATCTATCTATCTATATGTATATCTATCTATCTGGCAAGTTGTTTATTAGTCTATTAGTTTATCTATTTAACTATCTATTTATATTTCTATTTGTTATCTATCTATATATCTATCTATCTATCTATGTATCTATCTATGTATCTATCTATTTGTCTATCTATTTGTCTATCTATTTGTCTATCTATTAATATGTCCATCCATTTATTTGTTTATTATCTAAATATCTATATGTCAATATATTTATCTAACTATCTAACTATCTATAAATTGAAATATCTTACTATCTTTCTGTCTGTCTAACTATCAGTCAATTTGTCAATCTATCTATTTATATATTCATCTATCTTTTTATCTATATGTCCATCTATCTATTTGTCTGTCTGTCTATATATCTATCTATCTATCTATCGGTCTGTCTATTTATTTGTCTATCTATCTATATATCTAGTTGTTTATCTTTTAATCTGTTAATTTGTCTAAATGTCTATCTTTCTATATATCTATCTAACTATCTAACTATCTAACTATCTAACTAACTTTCTATCTATCAGTCTATTAGTATATGAGTTAATCTATCTATTTGTGTATATATATATATATATGTATATATATATATATATCTCTACCTATCGATCTATCTATCTATCTGGTTATCAACTTTCTTCCTATATATATATATATATATATCTATATATCTGTGTATATCTCTCTATCTATATATCTACCTATGTGCATATCTGTCTATCTATTAATTTTTGTATCTATCTTTCTATCTATTTTACTATCTATCTATCTATTTGACTATTTATAAGTCAATAAATCAATCTATCATATGTCTATCTATCTATCTATCTATTTGTAATTTTGTTTAATTATATATTTTCTATTTATCTTTCTCTCTATTGTGTTATCTATCGATCTACTTACCTATATATTTATTTGTCTATCTATCTATTTGTCTATTTGTTTATCTATCTATCTTTCTATATATCATGTCATTTTCTCTATGTAAATCAATCAATCTATCTATCAAATTAGTTGTCTATCATTCAATTTGTCTATTTTTTGTTTTTCTATCAGCATATCTTTACATATATATATATATATATATATATATATATATGTTTCTGTCTGTCTTTGTGTCTTTGTATCTATTTGGCTATCGAACATTCTCTGTATATTTTTATATATCTATCTGCATATCTATTTATCTATCTATCTATATATGTGTCTATATGTCAATCTGTATATCTTGTTATATGTCTATCTATCTATCTATTTATAAATCTTTCTATCTATATGTCTATGCTTATATGTATTTATCTTTCTATCTGTTGATAAATTTATCAATCAATATATATATACATATATATATTTATCTATCTATCAATATGTATATATGTTTACACTACAAGAAAAATCTCAAATAACTAGGTAAAATTCCCTAGCCAAACGGGGGTTTTTCGTCACTAATGTGGATATAACAATGTATTAACAATTGAACTTTTCTCAATCTAAAGTGCTTGTCACAAAATTTATTTAGTAAATATATTCCCTAGCAAAATTAGCGACTGAAAACTTCCTAGCTAAATTAGCGAGGGAAAAAATCTCTAGCTAATTTAATTCCATAATTATTTTCACATTTTTAATTTTGTACATTAAATTTAATTACATATTATTAAAATTTTATATTAAATTTAATAAAAACTTAAACTATAAACCATTAATTATAATTAACAAAAAAAAAAAAAAGTTAATAAAATATTTTGATACAATATGTTACAAAGTTAAAACAGTAACATAACAAAACTTGATTACATCTTATTCTTCATCAATGCATCTAATGATAGTATATAAAGTATAATCTGTCCGTGAAATTGATGTTGCTTTCTCTCCCCCAACTCCTCAAGATCTACATACTGTTCTAGCACCCGAGCATGTCCCTCCATGGCCATCTACATTGTTTCCTTTAGTTCTATTCTATATTTCCTCTCTACCTCTAACTTCTTCATTTTATTTGCCAATGCCCTTTTTGTATCTAGCTGCTCTTCCAACAGCACTTTTTTTAACCTTGCGATCTGTTGCATGTATGTATGTGCATGTGTGTCTGTGTAAACACACACACATGTACTTTCATGCAAATACACATACCATCAAAGTCAACATAAGAAATAATCTAGCGCTTAAAAACACACATATAGGTCTTTCAAGCATGGTCAGCATCTGCTAGTTCTTTGTCCTCTAGTACTCCACCAAATAAAAAAATTTATTACACTTGCATATGGATTATAACATACTACATTTACAAACCAAAAAAGAACACATTACAATGCCGCCTATAAATAGATTGACTAGCACATGCAACACAAACTGCCAATTCCTGGAAATTTCATACAATGCGATAATCATGCGCTTATTTTTAAATTATCAAATTAAGATTTTTCCAAGATTTCTAGTGAATTGTCCATCAACATATTCTTCTTTGTTGCCTAGCTTCACGCATCTGTTCATGGTTAATTATAAGAAAGCTCGAAAGTCCCAAACAAAAGGAAAATGGAAGTTGAAATGATAACAGGCTGTGTGGTATTGAATTTGTTCACACATGTAGGTTCATATAGGAATCCATTGAAGTAAAGAAACTTGAAAGAAACCAAAAAAAATTAGAAAAAAAAAATGCAATGCACAAGAAAAGAACACAAGGTAACTCACCTTTGTATTCTATTCCCGACTTGAGTTTTACAATGACCGTCTTCCTAGTCAAGTTGTTAAGAAAATGCTTGGGATTAACAGAGATGGTCTACAATATTCAGTAATAAAAAAACTAATGAACGATACTATCATGCACGTATGCATCAGATATTTCTCTGCATTTACTTAAAATGCATAAGCATGTATATATGCAAAATACATGCATACAGCAAGAATTTAGTATAACTATATGTGTCCAATCACGTACACGCACACACACACATGCACACACTATTTTCCTATCTTCTTATATTTTTTTATCTTGTCCATATATTACACCTTTCTAGTTCAATTGAATTATTGATGCAAGGAAATGGTCATTACCAAAAATCACACAACCTAAAATAAATATAATATACTAGTTGAATAACCTCATACAAACAATGCCCTTATATACCATGTTATTTTTATTAGGGCAACTCTTAGGATGAATAACCTCGATATCACTCTCGAAGTGTACTTGTTTGTGCTAGGCATGTCTCAATGTGTATGCCATGATAATTCTTCCTCAAAAAAGCTATCAATAGAACAACGTATCAATTGATAAAGTAGAGAACATAGGACCCAGCAAAACATAAGCAATATCACAAACATCATGCTCATCAATAAGATAGTTATATATAGTATATATGTACACATAATACTATAGTGTATATGTATATATACTAAGTATATATGTACATATATACTATAGTATATATGTATATATATATTTCAGTATATATACATATAAACTATAGTATATATGGATGTCTTATAGATATAGATATAGATATAGAATAGCAGGTAAAGTATTATCCCATTTATACTTCACAAAGAAGGCAGAAAACATCACTATCAACATTAATAAGAAATACAAATATTATTTAAATTTTCAAAAATATATCTAAAATCTCTTAGAGGAAAACCTGGAAGACAAGCAATGAGCCAGGGTTGGCACATCAATGTTTGCACCCTACCTCCCCTCAACCAGAATTCTCTCCCGGTCCAAAAGTCTATAAGGGGTTTGCTCTGCCCTGCCACCCTCCACGGCACCATGTGCTCTTGTGGCTTTTTTAGAACATTTCTTTTCCTCTCTATGAGCTTGCACTAGCGATTTTAATTACTTTGCTTTATTGTATTAGTCCATCAATCCTATAGCTTCTTCTGTCATATGGTTCCTCTCTTAGTTAGAAGTAAGGACCATCACTTTGTTGTATGTGTCACCATAACTATAGAACAATTTAATATGCACTCCATAAAAATAATATGCACTATATAAAAACAATATGCACTCCATAAAAATAATTCATATTCAAAGAAAAAAAGAGGAACAAAACTTCAAAAATTAGATGTTTTGTCTTCCAAATATTAAAAAAAAAATAAATGGCTGCAAAATTTGCAAACTTCATATAGCAAGGCATCTTGACTCATCTTCCTTACAGCTATTATGACTCCCCTTCTTTTCATGATCAAAAGTAGGGGATATATCAATGTCCTAGTTGTGCAGCATGCAGATTGGCACCCACCTTAACCCCATCGATAGCACTGTTGAGACTTCCCTGTGCAAGTGCATACTGGTATGGGAATGCCAGAGATATCCATGTCATTGCTATTGATGACCATGTCCAAGCATTTCATTGGAGCTTTCAAACATGGAACAGGAATGGAGTTTGGATCCTTTGGTTTCCATGGTTTATCTAGTTTTGATGTTCTTGGTGGATCCCCACTTAGCTTTCTCTTGGGTTGGCCATCTTGTTCGTCATTGCTTGGCTGATCTATCTTACAAATCTTATCATCCTGCAAAGAATCATGTGGGTGTAGAATCTACAATGGTTGAGCTCCATAAGTTTCTATGAGAACAGGATAAGAAGCATTTGGAGGTAACATGTTCAAAAACTTATCTCTTTGGTTTATCCAACCATTTCTCATGTAATGTAGTGCAAGAGAGGTGTTGGAGACAATGCATTCGTGGGGATGGAATGGATTTTTGGCATTAACGATAAAGTTGTTAAGATCATGTCCTGGTAAGAAAGGCTTTGTGTTGTGGTCTTCCACACTAGGTATAAGTTGTAGACCAAGATGCCCCTTGAAAGATGGCTTGTAATAGCCCTAGTTCTTCATGTTCAGCCAGTCATCATCATTGAAACTATGAACATGCAAGAGAAAGAGAATAAGCAGAATGAACACATTTAATTGAATTTCATTAGAAATCATTATGATAATTAACAATTCAATAGTTTAATTCAACCGTTGAATGATAAAATGTAGTCACGGGTCTAATCAGTGACAACACAAATCTGCACAAATTAAGAGTGTCAAGAACAAACTTGAAAGCATATTATTTCAATATATTAAATAAAAATTGAAGTGATAGTGATAATTTAATAAAAAAATATTTGTGATAAAATAGCTAATAAAGAGAGCACATATTAATGTTGAGGTCTTTTTCAACTTAACTAGATTGATGACCACAAAAACTTCAACAAATATCTAAATGATTGCCAGTAATGATGTTTGGAGAGAGAGAGAGAAGGAAACAATAAATATTTCAGAATGCATGCAAAGATAATAGAAGCTTAGCCTCTTTTTGATCCAGCAGGAATCTGTAAAAATGGAACCCATCCATAGGAAGGACCGTCGGAATGTCTAATGGCTTAGAATCAGAAAATGAGGCTGTGTCTGCGTGGGACCATTTATTCGTTCGTCTCACAACATCAGAAGCTAACATGCTCTTCCCAACACCAGGAGGACCAGCCAAGCCTTTTGTTATTTCTAGTGGTAATCAAAAGAGTGTAATCTTATCATTTAAAAAATATCATATGGTAATCTATTATTAAATCAGTTGGAAAACTCCAAATTAAAATCCTGATGGTATTATGTCCGTAGTTATTAATAGATTTAATCCATTTACTAAAATTTGTTTGGTAAAATATTTTTTTTAGTTATAATAGTTCATAGTTATATATAGTCATCATAAACTATTATACATATAGTTATAAATATAGTTACATATAATTATACATAGTGATATATAGTTATATATATAGTTTTAAATAGTTATATATAGTTATATGTTATCATCCTTTTATTTATAAAAGTAGTTATACATATAGTAAAAGACAATTATTAATAGTTATATATTCTTATACCTCTAATATATTTAATTATAAATAGAGTTATATATAATTATATTTAATTATACATATAGTTATAAATATGTATGTAGTTAAAGATATAGTTATATATAATATTTTTATAGTTATACATATAGAAAAATACAATTATATATAGTTATATAATATTATACATATAGTATATTTTGTTAGAAAAATATTTATATAGAATTATACATATAGTTATAAATTATTATATAGTTAAAAATATAGTTATAAAAATAGTTTACATAGTTACTAATATAGTTACATATAGTTATAAAGAGTTTATATAGTTATACAAATATTTATAAATAGTTATACAAATTTAGTTAACCATATAGTTATATATATATTGTTATAAGTTTTAATTATAATTATAGTTACATGTGTGATTGCACACATAGTTATACATTTTTATTATTATTTTTTGCAACAATATCAATGACACAATTGGTTTCTTTTCAAATAAGAACAATCAAAATTAAACAAACAATTAAAACTAAATTGAATATTACAAGTGTATTTATCCAATGGTTACCTAAATTTAGTTCCATTCCAAAAAACATCAATATATTGGATTATTTAGACAGATTCTTATACATCTTCATATTTAACATGTAAATTGTATGTTCAGTACACACTACAAGAAAAATCACATTTAGCTAGGGACAATTCCCTAGCTAAATCAGCAATTTTCATCGCTAAACGTGATATATCAATTGATTATCGATGGATAGCTCCCCTATCTAAAGTGATTCTAGCTAAAATTTAGCAATGGAAAGTGTCCCTAGCTAAAAAGTTAGTGACGGAAAAATCTCTTGCTAAAAAAGACAAATTCCCTAGCTAAATTAGCAAGCTAAATGAGATTTTCCGTCACTAAATAAAAATAACGACGGAAGAATCCCAAACTAACGTGTTGGTCGATTAATTTTAGTGACATAAATAGTCCCTAGCTAAATAAATTTAGCGACGGAAAATCCATTACTACTTTTAAGATTTCCCTAGCTAAATTAGATAGGAGAAATTCCCTAGCTAAATTAGCAATGGATTTATCCCTTGCTAATTTAGTAAGGGATTATTCTCTAGTTATTTTAATTTCAAAAATAATTTTAGAATTTAATTTATTTTAAAATTGTTTAATTCAAATAATATAATATTTTTATATCAAATTGAAAAAAAAATTGAAACTATAAATAATTTAAAATAAACAAAAAATAAAATCATTTAATATCTTATTCTAATTCAATATTTGACATAATTGAAACAATAAAATAACAAAATTTTAATTAGTCTTATTCATCAATGTATCTACCGATAGTACATAAAGTATAATATATCCATTCATTGATGTTGCTTTCTCTCCCTCTGCTCCTCTGATCATTATTTTTCTAATGCAACAAAGCTATCCGAGTCACGGCACGTATTGTCTAGTGAAAAATTTCATCACTTATAAAAGTTATGTATGAGGAACACTGCGGTATCATATCTGTAAGAAATTTAAACCACTGAGTCAAATTAAAAAAAGTTATGTTTTGATGCATATATAATTCTACAGTATATATGTAAATATATTGTAGCATTTCACTTGTACATATATTACTACTGTATATGTACTTAAAAATAGTAGTATTATGTGTACATATAAATTGAGTACAAATATACTCAATATATATGTATAGAAAAAATTGCAGTATTATATGTACGTATATACTGACTTAATTCGTATGTATATACTATATTTATTCGTACGTATATACCTCATTTGGTGTTGTTGCTGCTGCTCCCACTACCACTCCTGTCACTACTACTGTTATTTCTATCCTTGCCAATACCACTGCTAATATCACTGCCGCTAATGTCACTACAGCTAAAGCTGACGCTGCTAGCAGCTGTAGTGGCTGCAGTCACTGCCCCCGCTGTCGGTGCTACCATTGCATGACATTGCTGCCACTGCCGCCACTGCCCCCATTGTCGGTGCTGCCATTTCCGCCGCCGCCGCCGCTACCACCACTACTACCACCGTCATCACTACTGCCGTTGCCGCCACTACTGCCACTACCACCACTGCTTCTGGTGTAGCTACTACTGCATGCACTACTACTATTATTGTTTAACTATCTAACTATCTTTCTATATTTATCTTTATCTTTCCATCTGTCTAACTATCTAACTATCTGATTTTTCTATCAATCATAGTTTATCTACCTATCTGACTATATATATATGTGTTTATGTGGCTATCTATCTATTTCTCCATATATTTATATGTCTATATATATATATATGTAGTTATCTATTTATTTGTATATTTGTCTATCTATCTATCTATTTGTCTATATGACTATGTCTCTATCTCTTTATCTATATTTGAGTTATTAGTCTATAAGTCTATGTATCTATCTATCAATCTATCTAATTGTCTATATGTCTATCTGTTTATATGTTTATCTTTATATCCGTCTATCTATCAATTTTTAAATCTATCTATTGTCAATCTGTCTATATATCTATCTGTCTATATATCCATTTGTCTATTTGTCTATTTGTATTTTTATTTTATATGTATCCGTCTATCTATCTATATGTCTATCTTTCTAGCTATCTATTTGTTGATGTGTCTATATGTCTATATATCAATCTATGTAACTATTTATCTATCTATTTGTATTTTTGTTTATGTTTCTATTTATATACCTGTCTGTCTGTCTATCTGTCTATCTATCTATCTGTCTATATATATGACTATTAGTCTATCTATCTATATATCAATCTATAAATGTATCTATATGTCTAAATATATATATATATATATATATATATATATATATATATATTAGTCTATCAATTTAATTTTATAAATGAATAATTATCTATCTATTTATTTATCTATCTGTCAATTTATGTCTTTATGTTTCTATGTGTCTATCGATATATCTATCTATTTGTCTATATGTATATCAAACTATTTTATGGTTGTTTTTTGTCAATCCATCTATTTCCTATCTATATATCTTTTTATTCGTCCGTCTCTCTATATGTCTCTTTGTCTATCTCTCTGTCTATCTATCTATCTATCTATCTATCTATCTACCTGTCTATCTATTGGTCAATTTGAATATCTATCTTTATAACTCTATCTATATTTCTATTAGTCTATCAATCTACCAATTTTCTGTCTATCTGTCTATATATATAAATAGATAGATAGACGGATAGATAAATAGATAAACAAATATATAAATAGATATATATTCAGATAGATAGATAAATAGATGGATAGATATACATATAGATAGATAGATAGTTAATCAGATAGATAGATAGATAGATAGACAAATAGCTAGATAGACACATAGATGGATTGTTTGATTGAAACATTGATAGATAGATTTATAGACCGGTAGATAGACAAATTGATAAAAAGATTGATATATAAATAGATAGATAGATAAATAGACAGATAAAAAGATAAATAGATAAACAAATCGAGATATAGATAAATAGAAAGATAGATAGATAGATATATAAATAGACAGATTAATAGATTGATTTGTAGACAAAATAATAGACAAATTGATTCACAAGTGGTAGATAGATTGTTTGATAGATTTATAGACACATTGATGGATAGATTGATAACTAGATTAACAAGTAGATTGATATACAATTAGATAGAAAAATAGATAGAGAGATAGATAAAATGTTAGATAGATATATACATAAAAAATGACAGATAAATAGAAATAAAGATAGAAAGACACATAGATTGACATATAGGTTGACAGATAGATTGACAGATAGATAGAAAGATATATAGATAGATTGATTGATTAATATAAAGATTAAAAAAAGATTGATAGATAGATTCATAGAAAAATTGATAGATATATTGATTGAATGATTGATAGATAGATAGATTGATTAATAGATAGACATAAAAAAAGATAGATAGATCATATAGATTGATTGAAAGATAATTTGATTGACATATTGATAGACAAATTAATAAACAGATTGATACATAGATAGATAGATAGATAGATATATATATAATGTTAGATAGATGATAGATAGATTTAAAAATAGATAGTTAGATAGATATACAAATAGATAGATAGGCAGATAGATTTAAGGAAGATTGTATGATAGATAAAGAGATTGATATAAATATAGATAGATAAATAGTTAGATAGATAGATAAAATGATAAATAGATAGATAGATAAAAATTTTGATCGACATATCGATATATAGATTGATAGACTGATTTATAGAGAGATTGAAAGACAAATTGATAGAAATATAGATAGATAGATTGAGTGATTCATATATAGATAGATAGACAGCTTGATTGATTGATTGATAAATACACAAATAAATAGATAGATTGATAGTCATATTGATCGATAGATTGATAGACAGATTGATGGATAGATTTATAGACTGATTAATAGATAGGTGGATAGACAATTATATAGAATGATAGACAGACAAAAAGATAGAGAGATAGATAGACATATAGATAGACTGATACATAGATAGACAAATAGATAGATAGACAAATAGATTGATATAAATATAGTTATATAGATAGACATATATATAAACTGATATCTAGATAGATATATACATAGATAGATATATAGATAAAAAGATAGACAGAAAAGATAGATAAGCAAATAGATAGAAAGAGATAAACAGATAGATTGATGTATAGAAAGAATGACAACTAATAAGAATGACAGACAGATATATAAACTTATAGAAATAGAAATAGATAGATAGATAGATAGATATATATATTGATAGATACATATACAGATAGATAAATACATAGTCAGTTATATAAATAGGCAAAATGACAGACATATAGCTAGACAGACATATAGGAAGACTGATAGACAAATAGATATACAAATAGATAAACAAATAGATAGAGAGATATATAGATAGATAGATATAGAGATAGATAGCTAGATAGATAGATATATTAATTGATTGAAAGATAGATATACAGATAGATAGATAGATAGATAAAGAGATAAAAAAATTGATAAATCGATAGATAGAAAGATGGATAGATATATAGATTGATAGATAAACAGATAGATAAATGGATATATAGATAGATAGATATATAGATAGATAGATAGATAGATAGATAGGTAGATAAACAAACAGACAGATCGATAAATAAAAATATAGATAGACATATAGCTAGAGAGATAGATAGAGAAATAGATCAATAGATAGACAGACATACAAACAAACAAATAGAGAGATCGACATATAGATAGAGAGACATGTACAAAGATAAATAGAGATATAGATAATAATATAGATTGATAAATAAATAGACATATAGATAGATAAACAAATAGATATACATAAAGATAGATAGCTAGATAGATTGTTTAATAGACAAATTGATAAGTAAATTGATAGATCGATTTATAGATACATAGATAGATAGATTAATAGACAGATAAAAATAAATTGACAAATAGATTGATAGATTGATAGATTTATATACAAAAAGATAGATAATTAGATAGATAATTAGATAGACAGATTGGTAGATAGACAGATAAACAGACACATAGATAGACACACACACACACACACATACACACACACACACACACATATATATATATATAGAAATAGATAGATAGATAGGTAGGTATGTAGATAGACAGATAGATAGATACATAGACAAATTGTTAGATATATATATAGACAGATTGATACATAGATAGATACATAGACTTATTGAAAGATAGATAAATAGTTCAAAAGACACATAGATAGATACATAGACTTATTGATAAATAGATAAATAGTTCAAAAGACACATAGATAGATAAATATATAGACAGTTAGATAGATAGATAGATAGATAAATAGACAGATAGAAAGTTAGATAAATAGATAGACAAATAGATAGATAGATAAATAGGTAAACATATAGATGGATAGATTGATAGATAAACAAATAGAATTATAGATAGATAGACACATACATAAATAGATAGACAGATTGATCAATAGATTGATAGACAGATTGAAATGCAGATAGATATATTGATAGTAGAAAGATAGATAGGGAAATAGATAGAGATAAAAAAATAGATAGACAGACAAATTGATAGAAAGCTAGATAGACAGCTTGATAGATAAATAGATAGGTAGATAGATTGACAGATATGTAGACATATAGATAAACATATATATATAGAAAGATAAAAAGATAGATAATTAAATAAATACATAGATAGATAAAAAAATAAACAAACAGATAGATAGATAAACTGATAAAAAGATATCCACACACACATAAAGAAAGACATTTAGACAGACAAATAGAAAGATAGATTGGTTGATTGATAAATAGATAGATATAAAGTTAGAACATATAGATAGACCGATAGAAAGATATATAGAAATTCAAAGAGATCAATAGACATATAGATATGCATATAGACAGATTGACAAAAAGACAAAAAGACAAATATATAGACTGAAAAATATACGGACGGATAGATAGATAGACAATAAAATAAATTGGTAGACAAAAAGACATATAGATATAAAGATAATAGATAAATAGAGAGAGACAGATTGATAGATAGATAAAAAGTTAGATAGACATATAGTAAGATTGATAGATAAGGAGACAGATAGAATGATAGTTTTGTAGACATTTTCATAGGCAAATAGATATACAGATAGCTTGATAGATAGACAAAAAAATAAATTGATATAGATAGTTAAACAGATAGATAGATAGATAGATAAAAAATAAATATATAGATAGATAAATTCATTGATTGATAGATTGATAGATAGATAACAGATTGATCACTAGAAAGATTGATAATAATATTAATAGAAAGATATATATATATATATATATATATATATATATATACATATATAGTTACATAGATTGATAGATAAATAGATATATACATATATAGATAGTGAGTTTGATAGTTAGATAAATAGATAGTTAAATAGATAAATAGATTATTACACAAATAGACAAATACATAGATAGATAGAGAGATATACATATTGATTTATAAATAGATAGACAGATAGACAAATAGATAAACAAATATATAAATAGATAGTTAGATAGATAAATAGATGCATAAATATACATATAGATAGAGATATAGTTAATCAGATAGATAAATAGAAGTTAAACTAGTAGATAGATAGATAGATAGATAGAAAAATAACTAGATAGACACATAGATGGATTGTTTGATTGACACATAGAGAGATAGATTGATAGATAGATATATAGACAAATTGATAAAAAGATTGATAGATAAATAGATAAATAGATAGATAAAAAGACAAATAGATAAACAAATAGAGATATAGATATATAAAAAGATAGATAGATGGATAGATAGATATATAGATAGATATATAGATAGACAGATAAATAAATAGATTTGTAGACAGAATGATAGACATATTGATTCATAAATGTTAGATAGATTGATAAATAGATTTATAGACATATTGATAGATTGATTGCTAAATAGATTAATAGGCAGATTGATAGAAAAATAGATAAAAAATTAGATAGAGAGATAGATAGAATGTTAGAGAGATATATACATAAAAGATGACAGATAAATAGAAATAAAGATAGATAGAAACATAGATTGACATATAGTTTGATAGATAGATTGACAGATAGATAGGTAGATAGAAAGTTCGATAAATAGATATATAGATTGATAGATAGATTAATAGAAAGATTAATAAATTGATTAATAGATAGATTCATAAATAGATTGATAGATATATTGATAGATTGATAGATAGATTAATAGACATCTTGAAATAAAGATAGATTGATTGATTGATTGAAAGACAATTTGATCGCCAGATTGATAGACAAATTAATAGATAGATTAATAAATAGATTGATAGATAGAGAAATTGATTGATTGATATATATAAATAAATAAATAAATAAATAAATATATATATATATATATATATATATATATATATTTAAAGATAGATAGATAGATAAATTGACAGATAGACATATAGATAGATAGATAGTTAGTTAGTTAGTTAGATAGATAGATAGATAAATAGATAGATAGCTAGACAAATTGATCAATAGATTGATAGACTGATTTATAGAGAGATTGTAAGACAAATTGATAGAAATATAAATAAATAGATTGATTGATATATAGATAAATAGACAGATATATTGATTTATTGATTGATAGATAGATAAATAGACAAATAAATAGATAGATTAATAGTCATATTGATCAATAGATTGATTGACAGATTGAAATATAGATTGATAGACTAATATATAGACAAGTAGATAGAAAATTAGATAGACAAATAAATAGACAAATAAATAGAGAGATAGAAAGACATGTAGATAGACTGATACATAGATAGAAAATAGATAGATAGACAAATAGATTGATATATAAATAGTTAGATAGATAGGCATATAGATAAACTAATATCTAGACAGATATATAGATAGATAGATAGATAGATAAAAAAATAGAAAGATCGGCAGATAAGATAGATAGGCAAATAAATAGAGAGAAAGATTAATAAATAGATTGATAAGTAGATTGAAAGAGAGATATACAACTAGATATATAAAATGATAGATAGAAAGAATGAAACCTATATAAACATATAAAAATACAGATAAATAGTTAGATTGATAGATAGATATATTGATAGATACATAGACAGATAGACAAATAGATAGATAGATAGGTAGGTAGGTAAAATGACAGACAGATAGATAGACATATATATAAGAAGACTGATAAATAGATAGAGACAAATAGATAGATAGAAAGATATATAGATTGATAGATATAGAGAGAGTTAGCTTGATAGATAGATTGATAAATTGAAAGATACATATAAAGATAGATAGATAAATAGATAGACAATAAGATAAAAAATTTGATAAATTGATAGATACACAAATCGTTAGAATTATAGATAGATAGAAAGATTGATTGATTGATGAAAAGGTAGAAAGATAAATGAATAGTTATATAGATAGGTAAATAGATAGATAGATAGACAAATAGATAGATAGATATATAGATATACAAATATATCATATATATATATATATATATAAATAGATACAAATATATTGATAAAAAAATAGATAGATAGATAGATAAATATACATAGTTAAATAGATATATAGACAGATAGATTGATATATAAATAGATAGATTTATAAATTGATAGATAGATAGACAGACAGATAGATAGATAGATACACATAGAAATAGATAGATATATATATATATATACATATAGACAGACAGGTAGATAGATAGATAGACAGACAAATTAAAAGATAGATTAATATAAATATAGACAGGTAGATAGACAGAAAGAAAGACAAAAAGATAGAAAGATAGATAAAAAAATAGATATATAGATAGATAGAAAGACAGATTGATAGATAGGTGGATAGACTGGCAAATAGATAGATAGATAGATACACAAATAGATAGTTAGATAGATAAATTAATAAATAGATAGATAGATGGTTAGTTATACAAAAAAATTTTAAATAGACAAATAGGTAGATAGATATATAAATAGATAGACAGATAAATAGTTAGATAGACAGATAGACAGATATAGTTACATTGATAGAAAAATAAAAAAATAGACATATAGGTAGATAGACAAATAGACAGTTAGATAGATATATAGATATACAAATAGATAGATAAGCAAATAAACAAAAAGATAAAAAGACAGATAAAATAATTGATAAATATATATATAGTAAGATACTCAAATATAATAGAGACAAATATACACATAGATGCATAGATAGATAGATAGATAGGTGGATAAATATATACACCAATAGACAGATAGACAAATAGATAAATAGATAGATAAATAGACAAAAATAGACACATATATATTTAGACTAATAGATAGATAGATAGATATTGATAGACATATATATAGATATAGAGATATATAGATAGAGATATAAATAGATAGTTATGCAAATATACATATACAGAAATAGACAGATAGACAGATAAAAAGATAGAAACATAAATAAATCTAAAATAGAAAGATAAATAGATAGATAGACAGATAGACAGACAGATAGAAAAGTAGATTGATAGACAAATAAACATATTGACATATAGATAGTTAGATAGTTAGATAGTTTAATAGTTTGATTGATTTATAGATAGATAGACATATAGATAGATAGATAGAATGATAACCAGATAGTCAGTTAGATAGATATACATATAGACAGATAGACAGATAGACATATAGATAAATAGATAGATAGACAAATAAATTGATAGATAGATAGATAGACAGACATATAGATAGATAGACATATAGACCTATAGACAAATAGACATAATGATAGATAGATAGAGATATATATAGATAAATAGATAGACAAATAGATAGATAAATAGATAGATTGATTGATAAATAGAATAATAGATATATAGATAGATAGACATATAGGCAGATAGATAGATAGATGGATAAATAGATAGATAGAAAGACAGATAGTCAGATAGTCAGATAGTCATATAGTCAGAGAGAGATTGAGAGATTGATAGATAAAGATATAGACAAAAATATAGGCAAAGAGGCAAAGGGACATATAGTTAAACAGAGAGTCTGATAGACTAATAGACTAATAGCTAGATAGATAGAGAATAGACATATAGACAAAAAGATAGATCAACATATAGATTGGAAAACATTTAGATAAATAGACAAATAGCTAGGTAGGTAGGTAGTTAGGAAGGTAAGTAGGTAGAAAGATAGATATGTAGAGAGATTGAGAGATAGAGAGAGAATGATAAATATAAAGAGATATAGAAATAGAGATATAGAGATTTAAAGAGATAGAGATATAAAGAGAGAGATAAAGAGATATAGATATAAAAAGATAGATAGATAGATACAAAGAGAAATATATACAAAGATATATAGATAGAGACTTAAATAAATAGACTGATACACAGATAGATAGATAGATAGATAGATAGGTAGATGATAGATATATTGACTAACAAACTAATAAACTAATAGAATAATAGTCTAAAAGACTGATAGATTGACAGACTGATAGACTAATAGACAGACAAATATATAGAAAGACAAATTGACAGATACACTTATAGGCAGATAGACAAATAGTCAAATAGGCAGATAAATATATAGATAAAAAGACAGATAGATAAATAGATTGCAAAATAGATACATAGATAGGTAGGTAATCAAATACACACTTTGATAGATTGATAGGTAGATAAACTTATATAAAAATAAATTAATTAGACAAATAAACATATGGACAGATAAATAAATAGATTTGTAAAACTATACAGATAGTTTAATAGACAGATAAAGATATAGATATATAGTCAAATAGACAAATAGACAAATATATAACTAGATATATAGATAGATTTACAGAGAGACATATAGATAGATAAACAGATATAGAAATAGACATATAGACAGATATACAAATAGACAAATAGAAAGATAGACTAATAGATAAATAGATCGATAGATAGATAGACTAATAGATAGACATATATTTAGAAAAATATAGAGTTAGATAGATAGACAAATAGATTGATTGATTATTGACACATAGACATATAGAAAAATAGATTAATAAATAGATAGACATATAGATATACAATTTGATAGATAGACAGATAAACATATAGATAGATAGATAGAGTAGTATACAAATAGATAGTTTGGAAAATAGATAGATGTACATATAGATAGATAGATATATAGATTGTCAGATAAATAGGTAGATATAATGATAGACAAAGAAACAGATATACTAATATACTGATATACAAATAGACATATACATAGATTGACAGATAGATAGATATACAGATAAACATATAGAGAGAAAGAGAGATAGAGAGAGATAGATATATAGATAGAATGATAGATAGATGGTTAGATAGAGAGATAGATTGATTGAGATAATTTTCATCATTATTCTGATGTTATTCTTTTTTAGCGATTAAAAAATCTTATAGAGATAGAGATTATTCTTTAGCCACCTGGGCTTTTTCTTATAGTCAGATAGATAGATAGATAAGTATATAAATAGATAAATATATAAATAAATAATATATATATATATATATATTTAAAGATATATAGATAGATAGATAGATAGATAGTTAGTTAGTTAGTTAGTTAGTTAGTTAGTTAGATATATAGATAAATAGATAGACATAGATATATAGATAGATAAATAGAAAGAGAGAAAGATTGAAAGATAAATAGATAGATAGATAGATAAATAAATAGAGAGAGATAAATAGATAGATAGACATACATGTATATAGACAGACAAATATATAGACAAATAGACAAATAGACAAATAGATAGATAGATAAACAAATAGGCAGATAAATAGATAGATAAATACGTAGATTAATAGACAAACAAATTGATAAATATAGATAGATAGATAGATAATATATAGTCAAATAGATAGATATAAAGATATTTAGATAGATAGATACCTAAATAGATAGATAGTTATATAGACAAATAGACAAATAGATATATAGACACATGGTAAGATACACAGATACACAAATAGATGGATAGATAGGTAGATAGATAGATAAATAGTCATATAGATAGATTGATAGATAAATAGATTGAAAGAAAGAAAGAAAGATAGATAGTTAAAAAAATAGATAGATAGAAATATAGATAAATTAATAGATAGAAATAGATAAATATATATATATATATATATATATATATATATATATGTGTGTGTGTGTGTGTGTGTGTGTGTGTGTAGACAGATAGATAGATAGTACCATAATTAGATAGAGAGAAAGATACATAATTATATATATATATATAAGCAACTAGATAGAAAGTCATATAGAGATATAGATAGATTGATAGAAAGACAGATAGAAATATAGATAGATTGATAGATAGAAAGTGATATAGATACATAGATAGATAGATTGATTTATTGATAGAATGATAGATTGATGAATAAACATACAAATAGATAGATAGATAGACAGACAAAAAGATAGATAAATAGATAGACAAACGGACAGACAGATAGATAGTTAGATAATTAGATAGATATGTAGATAGATATATAGAAAGAAAGATAGATAGATAATTACATATTATATAGATAAATAGATAGATAGATAAATATATAGATAGATAGATATATATTTATATAGATAGATATATAGATTTATAGATAGATAGATATATAAATAGATTGACATGTAGATCGATCTACTAATAGATAGATAGATAAAATTATATATGTATACATATTAGATAGACAACTAGATAGATAGTCGTATAGACGAATAGATAGATAGACAGATAGACAGATAGATAGGTTGAGAGTAATACAACTATATAAATAAACATATATATAGATAGATAGACAGATAGACATATAGATAAATAGATAGATAGGTAGAAATGTAGATAAGTTTATAGATATATAGGTAGATAGATAGATAAATAGATAAGAATATTGATAGATAGATAGATAGCAAGATAGATAAATAAATAGATTGATTGATAAATAGATAGATTGATAGAAAGATATTTAGATTAAGAGATTAAAAGATAGATGTGTGTGTGTATATATATATATATATATATATATATGTAGACATATATATAGATAGATAGATAGGCTTATATTTATTTATTAATCTGATTATCATTTTCTCTATTATTCTGTCTATCATTCTTTCTATCAATCTATCTAGCTATCTTTCTATCTAGTTGTATATCTATATGTCTATATATTTATCTATCTATCTATTATCTTTCTATTTATCTATTAATCTATCTATCTATCTATCTATCTATCTTTATATCTATGTATATAACTATTTATCAATAAGTCTATCTATCTATCTATCCATCTATTTATCTATTTATCAAATTGTCTATATATCTACCAATTTATAGTCAATTTATGTGTTTGTTTCTCTTCCTATTTATTTGTATATCTATTAGTTTGTTTGTCTATCTCTTTGTCTATTAATCTGTTTACCTATCTATCTATAAATCTATCTATTTGTCAGTGTGTATGTCTACTTGACTATTTTCCTACCTAACTAACTGACTGGCTGACTAACTTTCTATCTATGTGTATGCCCATCGATTTTTTTTTGCTTTTTTTTTCTTATTCTTCTATAACTTCTCCCTCAATTCTTCCTCAACAAAAACATTGAAAAAGTGCTATTAAAAAATTAGGTTCTTTTTATGTCATCTTTTTTTACTACAAAGAACAAGAAAACAATTCATCACATACACTTGTGGTGTATGTGTGTGTGTGTGTGTGTGTGTGTGTGTGTGTGTGCGCGCGCGCATGTGTTTCTTATGAAAGTTTTGAAACTTGAAAATAAAACTCAATTCACTTAGGTAGATGTTTTGATGGAAAGAAATATGGATATATATATATATATATGCTTACTTACATGCATGCATATGTGTGTGTGTGTGTGTGTGTGTGTGTGTGTGATTCTCATAGATTTAAGGAGTAATTATGTGTAAATATGAATATAAAGTGCATATACATTTTTTAAGAGTTGTGTTTTACAAAAAGAATATTTTTTAATATATATATATGAAGTGAAGATGATAACAAATCATTTGGGTAATAATAAATGGGAAATTTATAATTGGTTTGGGAAAATGAATAATTAATGTTTAGTGGTACTAAGTTTAACAATTATTTTTGTCCCACTCAAACCTAGCTCATCTTATCTTTTGGGTCATTAATAAATTTTGAGGGTCTGGGGTCAAAGAAGTTAAGATACTCGTACTAACAATATTGTGTCACAACTAATATAAAAAAAATTATGGTTATGTATCCCAAATAGAAATTATATTTGTTTTTTAAATTAAAAAATTTGATATTTCTTACAACAAAT
>JAREIK010002685.1:206453-243143 GCA_029783825.1 Sapria himalayana
TATTTGACAGTTGTGATGATTAAATGGACACTTAATTTTTTCATCATCCATCAATCTCGATTGACTACATACAAAATTAATTAAAAGTTTCCAGCCCAGTCAAAAAATCTTTATTCAAAAATCCATTAATAACCCTTTTATACATCTACTAATGATCTGAGCTCATTTTGCCATGTTTTATTTACAAAAAATAATGCCCAATCATTATTTTGAATAAAATAGTCTATTACTTCAAATTATACAAAAAAAATTAAATAAAATCATTTACAGATGAATATTTAAAAATTAAATATCATGAATATCTAGGTAATGCATTTGCAGAATTTACATTAATAGATAAAGTAATTTTTAGCATGATAAAGATTAATAGATATTACAATTATAATAGATAAAGGGTGCAAAATGAGATAATGCACAAGAAAGGAAAGCAAAAAAAAAGACAGTTAATGTTTGAAGGAGGAGAGGGAGAGGGAGAGAGAGAGAGAGAAAGATATATATATATATATAAGGTGGGGGAGAGAGAGCGGCAAAGAAATTGGGAGACAGGGGGAGAGAGAGAGAGAGAGAGAGAGAAGGAGGGAGAGTGAGAGGGAGAGAAATGGTGAAAAGGGAGAGAGTGAAAGAGAGAGAGGGAGAGAGAGGGAGAGAGAGAGACACATAGAGAGTACAGTATTAGAATTAAAAAATTATATAAAAGAAATTAAAATTTCTTATGTATAAACCTATCAAATTTTACATCTTTTGTTATACACAAGTTCATATTTGAGCCTGAGGCCCAAGAGCTGGGATTAGGTAAGAGTACGACCCTTATTTGTATTATACCATATATGAGCCTCATCAATGGACACTCTCATGCTACGTGCTTACATATTGTTGATATTATATCTTTTGCCATTTAATTTCAAATTAGTTCAACAAATTAATATTATCCCATATATAATTATATGTTAGGATACATAAATTAAATGTTGTTATAAATAGTTACATAAAGTTAAACATATAATTATATATAGATATATGCATACAAGTAGTTATAAGTAAATATAAATAAATGTATACAAAGTTATAAACAATTATTTAGATTTACATATATGTATACATAATTAAAAATAAAGTTATATTTTTTTATATTAAGTTATTTATAGTTTTAAGAATATTTATATATAGTAATACATATATAGTTAAACATTGTGTTGTATGTTTTTATACATATAATTATAAATATTGTTACATGTAGTTATACATATAGTTACACGTATAGTTAAACTTATATTTATACATGTATTTATATATATTTTATCATATAATTTCATATATTATACATATAGTTATGTATAGGTATGGATATACTAACATACATTTTTTATACTAATATATAAAAATGTATATTAAATAAATATTGTTAATTATATATTTATATATAGTTATGTATATGTTTTTATAGTTATACATATAGTAAGATAGAATTATTATAGTTATATGTTAGTATACATATAATATATATAGTTATAAAAATTATATATCGTTAAACATTTAGTTATATATATATATATATATATATATATATATATATATATATATATATATATATATATATATTCATACGAGTAGTTAAATTTAGTTATACATAAATATATACAATGTTATAAACAAATATATATATTTACATATATGTATACATATAAGTATAAATAATTAAAATTATAGTTATATTTAATTATATAAAGTTTTATTTAGTTTTACAAATATTTATATATAGTTATACACATATAATTAAATATGATGTTGTATATTATTATACATGTAATTATAAATATAGTTACATGTGATTATACATATATTTATAAGTATAGTTAAACTAATATTTATACATGTATGTATATATATTTGTTTATATAATTTCATATATTTATACATATAGTTATGTATTGATATGGATATACTAAAATACATTTTTTATACTAATATATAAAAATGTATATTAAATATATGTTGTTAAATATATATTTAAATATAGGTTATACATTAATAATATAAAATTATGATAGTTATATGTTATTATACATATAATATATATAGTTATTATTAATATATATATATATATATATATATATATATATATATATATATATATATATATATATATATATATATATATATATATATATATATATTTATTTATTTATTTATTTATTTATTTATTTTTTATTTATTTATTTATTTATATGAGTAGTTATATTTAGTTATACATAAATATATACAATGTTATAAACAAGTATATAGATTACATATATGTATAAATAGTTAAAAATATAGTTATATCTAATTATATAATGTTTTCTTTAGTTTTAAAAATATTTATATATAGTTATACACATATAATTAAATATAATGTTGTATGTTGTTATAAATGTAATTATAAATATAGTTACATGTGGTTATACATATAGTTACACGTATAGTTAAACTTATATTTATACATGTAGGTATATATATATATTTATATAATTTTATATATCTATACCTATAGTTATGTATAGGTATAGATATAGTAAAATATATTTTTGAATACTAAAATATACAAATGTATATTAAATATAAGTTGTAAATTATATATTTAAATATAGTTATGTATAAAGCTTTTATAGTAATACATATAATAAGATATAATTATTTATTGTTATATGTTATTATACATATAGTATATATAACTATAAATATTTTTATATAGTTAAACATATAGTTATATATAGATATATTAATACAAATAGTTATACATAAATATGTAAAGTTATAAAAAAATATATAGATTTATATATATGTATACATACGTACAAATATAGTTATATCTAATTATATAGAGTGTTATATAGTTATACAATTATTTATTTATAGTTATACAAATATTTATATATAGTCATACAACATCAACAAATATCTAAAATATGGCCAGTAATGTTGTTTAGAGAGAGAGAGAGAGATAGATAAAAGAAATACTATATTTCTACAATTTTCGACATGAGCAGGAAGTTATTTTTAACGGCCATTTACTAGTGCTTCTATAGCGATGAGATGTTCTGTTAAAGAATCATAAATTTCTTCCATATATCTACATGCCCATATATATATATATATTGAGAAAAAATATGAAGATTAATACATGAAAATAAAAAAAAGATGATATTAAAAAAATAATATTCAATAATAAGAATATATAACTAAAAATCATGCCTTTACATAATGAATACAAAAGATTGATGAAACTTTACATATCAAGTATTTCCATTAAAAATAAAATAACTGAATAAAATAAATAAAAACTCACAATAATATAATATTATGAATAAAAATTATAAAATGACATTATCATTTATTAAATAAAATAAAAATTCATTTATAAATAAAAAATGAAACTATAAATACTCTTAATCTATAAGAATCATCCCATCCTAGTATCTCTACATAAAAAAATATAAAAATACAATATAATTCTCAATAGTTTTGAAATTTTTATTTTTATTTACAACTTATTAATGTTATTTAAAATTTATTTTACAGTATTTTTATAATATGTTACTATTTTTTTATTATATTTTATTGATATTTTTGAAATTATAATAATTTATATTTATTTTATTAATATATGAAATAATATTTAAATATATATGTTTGTGACTAAAAAATAATTAGTAAATATGTTTATATCATATTAAACTATAAAAGTGTACTCACTTAAAAGAGTACTCACATATATTCGCTAGTACTATAAATTAATGTTTCATTAATGATGCATACATTTCCATAATACTTCTCATATTTTTTTATATACTTTATTACTATTTAATACAAGATACATCTGCCATAAATTTTGTGAAACACGAAACTTAGATTAAAGCTTGTAGGTTACAACTAATAGTTATGGTACTCAACTAATAGCTACACCGTTCAACTAATAATTACTCCTCATATTTATTAGTTTTTTAAATTGTTTAAAATAAACATATTGCAGCACAAAAAAATTACGGTGTGTTAAATGATGATGTTATTAACATGGCAGGATAAAGGATGTCCTAACGATGGTTCTTGTAAGAAGAATACTCTTGTAAGGCATGAAATTTATCAACATTATAGAGATACCCAAACTTTTCATAATCCACAGTTGTTAATGGTATAAATTATAGTTAATAAAAATTAGGTAGAAGTTGAATTGTTAGAGTAATAATAAACTACATTTTTGTGGCTAAAATCATAAATTGAAGTTGATAAAACATTTTTTGGTAGAAAAAAATTTATTGTGTTGCATGACATTGTAGGGATTATAAACATTAAAAATTTCTAAATATTTTTAATAGTTTTATATCCTCTATCTAAATCAAAAATGTTAAAGATTTAAAATAGTATACTTTTTTTATCTATCTACCCTTCTACCAAACTCATCCCAAAATTATTATTTGGCTCTTATATAAACTATGAGGCTTCATGATTAGAATAGGTAAAATTCACGTCCCAACATCTGAACAACATGTTAAATGATAACACCATAGAAAACATATCCAACATCTATGAGGATCGGACTCATATTTTTTATGTAGAGTATTCATCATCTTTTGTTGATTAGTCTACCAAGTTGTTGGTTCGGATTTTTATTACCATGCTATTTGTTTTTAAAAATATTATTCTTGATAGTAATTATGTACAAAAAAGTTTGGTTCATATATTTTTTACTATCTTAGCTTAAGTGTCAATGATACATTGCTATATGTTGATCTTATTATATCAGTATGAAATCATTATTTTAATATTACTAAACTTGATTTAACAAGTCCACTCATCACTAACACAAGAGAGATCACTAGGAATCACACACTACGAGACATCTATTGAAGGAATATTGAAATAATTAGAAATATAAGTATTTTATTTCAAGAAACATAAATATGAAGTTATTATATGTTTAAGATAATTTCAAGATAAATTTAATTTACAAAATGTTAGATACATGGTAAATACAAATCTTTATATACACACACACACACAGACACACACACCATGATAATCTTTGTTAAAGATAAGTGAAACCATAAGAATATAAATGAATCATGTAGGAAAATGATAATAAAGTCTGAATAAATTAATAAGAATAATTATTTTTATTTCATATGTTGACTTACAAGCTTATCACATGCTTACTTGCATGAATATCATGTGTTAGTATGTATGATTTCCATGTCTTGGCTTACATGAGTGATAAGTATTGATTATGTGCTTACTATGTGTTCTCGTGCATTAATGTTAATTTCTTGAAAGTGTGCTTGTTATATGATGATGTGCATACTTGCCAAGGATTGACTTGACATGTGAAAGCTATATGTTGGCTTACTAAATGTTGTATCAAAAATTATAAAACTTTGAATTTAGCCTATAAATAAAAGTGATTTGGGGTTCCTAGGACACAACAACACATATCAATAGAACATTTCAATGTGAAATAATAAACTCTTGCTCAATTATTTTCAATTACATGTGTGAATGTTATTGAGTTTTCTAGAAGTTGGTAGAATAGTTCAAACTGGTTCAATCGAATATAATCAGTTTAATTTAATTTGACATGCTAATCTATTATTTTATTTATTTTATTTATTTTATTTATTTTATTTATTTTATTTATTTATTTTATTTATTTTATTTATTTTATTTATTTTATTTATTTCATTTATTCCACTTATTCCACTTATTCCACGTATTCCACTTATTTCATTTATTTTATAATTTTTTTATATTTTATTTTTTTTTTGAATTCAATCATTACTCATTTTTGAATATTTTTTGTAGATACCAAGTAGGCATACCAAAGTATGTATACTAGTTATATATAAAATACACATGCATATTGATGTATACTATTTTTGTAGATATCAAGTCGACATACCAAAGTATGTATACTAGTTATGTATAAAATACATATGGATATTGATGTATACTATTTTTGTAGATATCAAGTAGGCATACCTAAGTATGTATACTAGTTATGTATAAAATACACATGCATATTGATATATACTATTTTTGTAGATATCAAGTCGGCAAACCTAAGTATATATACTGTTTATATATTATTTTTGTATACGGCCACCATCAAAATCCACACAATGACAACGCATTATATCACAAATGCATGAAGCATGTATATAATTAAGTTTATATACAAAATCCAAGCATACATGGTGATTAAAAAATAAATTTAGAAACAAAAAAAATAGAATAAAAATGCTTACTCTCTGATTAAGCAATCCAAGATAATGATGAAGAATAACTTTATAAATATACCTCAAATCAATAACAAATTAAAACCTAAACCTCGAAATAATTTTTGTTGAATCGACATCGAGAGATAGATGGTGGAATGCGGAGGAATTTGGTTCTGTTAGAGATGTGTCGGCGTCGAGAGAGAAAATGTATATTTTAGGAAAATATTTATATTTTTAATTTATTAAAACATTAAATAAACAATATATATATATATATATATATATATATATATATATATATATATATATAATACAAAAAATACTCATTAATTTTATTTACTATCAAAATTTTTTCAACAAAATTAATGTGCGTGTCGCAAGGTACAAATGAAAAATAAATTCCACACAATTTTTATTATAATATTAATTAATCAATAAATATATAAACAAAAAAAATATGTTTTGCCTTTAAAAAATATCAATAGGTACAAAATTAACAAACTTCATATAATAAGACATAAATTATAAGATGATTTGTCTTCTAGTCACTCTCCTAAAAGTTATAAAATACTGTTAATGTTAAAAAACATATAAAAATTTATATTTAATGGTTATAAATATTTTAGAATTCATATTAATTTTTACGAAGATAATATGAAATAATTTTAAAAGCATAAAATTTCATATTATTCGATATCATTAATAATTTTTAAAATTCAAAAAATTACTTAAGTGGGAAGATATTTAAAAAAAGTAATATTTATTATTTTAATAAAAACTTAATGTTAAAAGCCAATTGTAAAAATATTACTCATTTGTTTAATTTTTATAAATTTTAGTGGGATTAAACATCTATGTATTTATTTATAATTATTATTTTATTTTTTTTCGCTTTATTGAAAAAATTATATTTTTATTATATTTCAAGATTTTCAAAATTTGTATTATTTATTTTTTTAAAAGTTTTCTATAATCATAAATTTTTTAATACTTATAATAATATTAATATTTACTAGTTTATTCGTCAATTCAGATATTTTTGAAAATATTTCTATTTTATCATATAATGAATTAATCTAGATTTAAATTAGTAGAAATTTTAATGTATGTTAATTTAATTTTTAAAATATCGAAACATTATTATACTTATTGAATTAATTATTTAATGTTATTTTAATTTAAATTATTTAGTTTCTTAATTAAAAATTTTTTAAAAAAATTTGTATACTTTTTAAAAAATTAATACATCATAAAAATAGTTATTTTAGTCCTTATTAATATAATTTTTTTTATTTTTATATATTTTAAAATTAATTATTTATAATATCATTTTTTTATGATTTTAAGAGGATAATGTATCTTTAAAGGATCACTCATTTATAGACCATTAACATACATTTAATAAACAAAATTAAATAAAATATTAAAACTAATAATAAATTAAAAAAAATTAAATAATTAAATATTGTCTAGAGAAATTCCATCGCTATGTTCGAAATTTAATTAGCTAGGGAAGTTCAGTCACTAAATCTGTCGCTATATTCTAGATTTAATTAGCTAGAGAAGTCCCCTCGCTAAATCCATCGATATATTCCGGATTTTTTTAGCTTGGGAAGTTGCGCCACTAAAATCTGTCACTATATTCAGAAAGTAATTGGCTAGAGAAGTTCTATCGCAAAAATTTTCGCTATATTAAGTATGTAATTAGTAAGGGAAATTCCGTCGCTATATCGATGGCTATAATTTCGGGATGTAATTAGCTAGGGAAATTATGTCGCTAAAATCCATCGCTATGTTCAGTATATAATTAGGTAGGGAATTCCGTAGCTGAAATTTGTCGTTATGTTAAGGATGTAATTAGCTAGGTAAATTCCGTCGCTAAATCCGTCGTTAAATTCTGAATTTAAATAATTAGAGAAATTCCATCGCTAAATGCATCGGTAATTTCCAGATTTTATTAGCTAGGGGAATTCTATCGCTAAATCCGTCGTTAATTTTCGGATTTTATTAGCTAGAGAAATTCAGTCGCTAAATCCATCGTTAATTTTCATATTTTATTGGCTAGAGATATTCCGCCTTTAAATATGTCGCTAAACTCTAGATTTTAATAGCTAGAAAAATTCCGTCGCTAAATCCTTTGCTAATTTCTGTATTTCTTTAGCTAGAGAAATTCCATCGCTAAATCGGTCGATAATTTCCGTATTTTATTAGTTAGGGAAATTCCGTCACTAAATCTGTCGCTATATTAATGGTTTTATTAGCTTGGAAAATTTAATCGCTAAATCCGTCGCTAAATTCTAGATTTTATTAGCTAGGGAAATTTGTTCGCTAAATCCATCACTAAATTTTGGATTTTAATAGCTAGAAAAATTTTGTCGCTAACTCCGTTGTTAATTTTCGTATATTATTAGCTTGAGAAATTCTATCGCTAAATCCGTCGCTAAATTCTGGATTATAATAGATAGAGAAATTCCGTAACTAAATCAATCGCTAATTTCAGTATTTCATTAGGTAGCGAAATTTCGTCGCTAATCCTGTCTCGAATTTTGGTATTTTATTAGCTAGGAAAATTTTGTCGCTAAATCCGTCGCTAAAATCCCCGATTTTCTTGAGCGGAATTTACGAAAAATTTCCGTCACTATATCTGTCGCTAAATCCCCCACTTTTATTGAGCGGAATTTACGAAAAATTATTTGTTGCTAATCCATTGCTATTATTTTTTCAAATAAAAATCATTAATCCCTTGTTATTCCCTAGCAAATCCCTCGTAATTTAGCTAGGGATTGAATCCTAACTAAAATTTCCTAGCTAAATCGATATTTTCTTGTAGTGTGAGAAGTATCAACAACAATTTTTTTAAAAAAAGATTTGTTTACTTCTTTAAAGTAAGCATCATGATAGAGGAGCTCTATAAAGACTCCGAAATGACAATGATAATTGATTTGTCTCCCTTAATACCAAATAATAGTCTCAACCTCATTCATAGATAAAACTACTCATATTTTTCTATGATATATCATTTCTTCATATGATAAATACATTATAGAGATAATCTCTTGTGTATGCATACAAGCATCATATTGCACATCATTATTCTCTTAGTTGCACATCATTATTCTTTTAGTTGCACATTTATATTAAAGTATAAACTTTTATATATAATGGCATATGATTATATAAATTTATAATTGTTAAGATATAATGTGTTTAAAATATTTTTATAAATGTTACATATATATATATATATATATATGTAACACTTATAAAAATATTATATTGTATATATATCACAATTATATAAACATTATAAATATTATATATTTATATAAAAATTTATATGTTATATAAATGTTTTTAAATATGTATAAACATTTTATATGTTATATAAATGTTATATAAACAATTATATAAATGTATAGTGTTACGTAAATGTTGTATAGATATTTATAAACATTTATACATATGTATAAATATTTATATATAATATTATGTGTTTATATAAACACATCAATGTTTATATATAATGTTATATGTTTATATATATATTATATTAGAGTATAAACATTTATATATAATGTCATATGATTATAAAAATGTTTAAATGTTTATATATAATGTTGTGTTTATAATATTTATATAAATATTATATTGCTACAAATCGGGCATACTATTTTCCAAAATAGTATACCTCTCATGCTATAGTGTTTTATAAATAATTTTTTTTTCGTTTTTTTATTTTTTTTCAAATCATGAAATATACAGGAGGAATAAAAGTATTTTTTGAATTTACCAGAAGTAGAAATATTTTATTTTGATATATTTTCTAATATGAATATTTACTTAGTTAAGTACTTTTGAAAAAAATATTATTTTAATACACCATTACATAATTTTTCTACGTCTAATAACATGAAACAACAATAAAAAAATATTTTCAAACAAAATTAAACTAGTAAAAAAAAGAATTTACTAATCAGTATCACCATGAGTAGATCATATTTTATATTTAATTGAGGATGGTATCTTTTTTTTACATGAAAAAAATTAATTTTTTCTTTAATTTTATCAAAATAAAGGAGATTGTGAAAAAAATAACATGAACAATATCAAATTTAATGAATTTGATTTTATCAAGATTATACAATATCAACAATCCTTTCACAAATTATAAATATTCTTGATTATATGAGTATTCTAATTTGAGTTGGTCATATGGTTTAAGCAAAAAATTAATAATTTATATACTTTTTAAAATATAATCTTTATCTCTTGATAAAATAAAAATTTATTATATTTTAACATTACACAAAGTTAACTTGACAATTCAAGTAGCACAACTTGAGTAGGTATCCACTTGCAAACTAAGCAATATAGATCTTGGTTGAGTATTTTCAGCCTACTAAATCAATGTGAGCAACCAAACTTTAGGTGATATTAGTTTTTCCTAACTTAATTGCCAATTAAACTAATAAATATTATGGCTTTACCCAAAATATCATCTCTAACACAAGTACAATAAAGTGTCAAAACTTCCATCACTTGTAAACTTTTTTGAAACATACACCAGAAAATATATGATTTCTTTTTAATTAAATTGTTCATGAATAAATAAAACATATTGTATTAAACAATAATTTAAACAATAAAATTTAAGAGAATACTGACATTTCATCCTATGCATTATTTGTGATCATCTAGCATTCATAAAAATTTAATATAATCCTAATATCAATTTTTTCTCAAGTAAGATTGGTATTTATGTTGTATGTATGCCAACGTGAATGGATGTTGAGATTATAGTTAAATTGTTTTTCATGGTTTATAGTGTTGTACATAAAGGTTCACCAACCTATTTCTAATTTTTAAATATCTATAACCTAATTTATGCATATTTTATTTAAAACATTTACATTCAAACATGTTATAGAACTAAAAATGCTTGTATCATTTACCATGGAAAAATAAGCTACTGCTATCAGCCCAACACCAACACCCTTAACTTCTTGTGTTACAAAAGTAATATCATGAAATCAAACTTCAGTTTAAAAATGAAAGATGGACAAAAAGTAAACACTTAATCACACTAACCTTGGTCAAAAAAAAGTTGCCCATGAAGCAAATGCAAAAAATATTAGGTGTAGTGAATAAACTAATTGTTTCAAAAGGATATAGGAAAATTGAACAAATTTAGTATCTTGGTATAATAAGTAATCAACATGTAATTATAGTTTTGAGTAGGTATGACTTGACCTGATTATTTTATCTTAGATGACTTTAATTATTAGATCATTATAGATTAAATTACACAACTTGTTGATTTGAAGACTTTGTAGAGTAATTGCTTATAATAATATCTTGTATTTTATCTTTATTATTGATTTATATAATCTAAGTGTTTTTTTTGTACATTTTTATAAAATAAAAAAGAATTTTTCTTTTAATATTATAAAGATCTACTATTGAATATGTAGAAATCAAAGAGAAGAAGAATATTCATGATACTTAATATGAAAAATACATATAACAATACTTTTATATAATAGTTAAATGCTACTGATGCAGTCTATATGTTATGAGTTTTCATCAACATAACATAACAAAAAAATAATAATGTAATAAGCTAAAATAGAGGTGGCAAATAGGTCATACCAGGCCAACATGATCTATTTTTTTGAGGCTCAACTAGACCACAATGTGGTGTTGAGCACATCATGCTTTTTAGCATGGGACATGTCGTGCTAGCCCGACAACAAACAAGGTGTCTGGCATGGCTCGTTGTCCTGGGGCAAAATGAACTAGTTAGATTGGTTTTGGCTCAGGTTAAAAATTAACATGTGGCTAACTCATGCTAGCTTGGGGTTGTTTTGACTGGGATCTATTCTATGACCTCTTGGCTACTTATTATATCTATATATATTTATTTGAGAAAAAAAAATAAAAATAATATTATAAAAAATTTATAATGTATTAATATTTAAACCACATTATATATGATTATCAATGTAAAAAAGTCTATTAAAAATATATACAAGTCTAAAAATGTAAATATAAATGCTTATAAAAAATACAATAAAAAGAGTATAAAATAAAATATATGATAGGGTAGAGTTAGTGTTATTATATCACATGGTTTGGTTTGAATTATCACATCTATAAGTTTTGGTTTCATTATTTTTTTTTGTCTTTAGATTTTATCTTAAAGACTCATTCATGCTTTCTCCTAATTATTTAAGCATGATAAAGATTCAATAATATTTGATTATAACCCGATCTTTCTATCTAAAATTATATTCATAATAAAAAACTTTGATGCTATACTAGATATCTGAGGAATTATTATATCATGTTCAAATATCATCTAAGATAACAAGAAAAAATGTATTTGTATAATTTTTACCTATTCAATTTATTAATTTTTTTTGTAATTATTAGATAAGATGAAATAGTAACTAATATTCAAATACCTTGATAACTTATTCCTATTTAGATGACTTTTTATCAATTGTCTTTAGCTAACTGAATGAAAAAATTAATCTTCAAATATGATATTGATCTCCATACTTAGATAATCACTAAAAATATCATATTTATTTTTATAATATTTAAATAAATTATATAATTATTCTTAAATTTTATTTTAAAGTTCTTATAGCCAATTTATAAAAATTGATATAAATTTGATAATATTATTATTCTTTTGATATTAATCCTATGATTTATATAAGCAATTAAGTAGTAAAGAAATAAAATAAAAGATTAATATATAAAATATTTTTTTATTTTAATTGTCTTCAAAAATGAATTTTCTTTATATTTGTTAAATATATTATTCATATTACATATATACCCAAGTATAATGTATGAGCATTTATAGATGAATTCGTATTCATCATTTTATAGAAGATTATTATAAATTTTAGAAAGTAAAATCTCATGTCTAGTATGAGTCATTGATTATTATTTTATTAATATTTTTTCTTAACATAGTCAGATATTTTATATTGATAATTAACACATAATTATATAATTAGATATGTATGATTTCAATGATGCTTGATATCTAGTTGAAATTTCTTCTTTTTATGTCTATAAACTTACATAGTCTATTAACATTTATATTTTATTATATATTCTAATAGTTTAATATATTTTTTATATGTTTTAATGAGTGAGGTTATTTTTTATGTTGTTTTATAATATTAAATTTATTATATGATACATATCTCAAACGTGAACAATCTCACGCTACAAGAAACTATTGATTTAGCTGGGGAATTGTCCCTGGCTAAATGTGATTTTTCTTGTAGTGAATGTGCCTTTGTCTGATCCTATATTATGTCGTACTATTGTTGGGAACTTTAATATCTTACTATTACTCATCTTGATATTGTTTATATTGTTCATGTAGTTGCTTTTTTGCTTTCTCTATAAGAAATAATTATCTATTTCTCAATCTTTAATTAAAGCAGAGTATTATGCTATGATATTTACTGCAATAGAAATTATGTGTGGTTATGTTAGTTATTTGCATATATGAGAGTATTGCTTTCTCACTCCATTATTATATATTGTGATTATAATAGTGTTATTCAAAATATTCATAAATTAGTCATTAATGAATGAATCATGCACATTAAAATTGATTGTCATATTACACATTATCATCTCAAGTATGACACCATCACTTTATTTTTTTTTGTTTTTTTTCTTCCTTATAGCTTGTAGATTTCTTTATTAAGTTGTGTTCAAATTTTCATTCTCATTTTCTAGTTGACAAACTATCAATGCTTATAATTGGTGCATCATGAGTTTGAGGGAATGCTAAATAACTATATATATATATATATATATATAGTTATTTGTTAAATATAGACGTAGTATTTGAAGAATTAGTCTTCTAGGTGGTTAATCTATTTAATATCTTGTATTTAGGAAGTTGAATTACTTCACTTGTATAGTATACATGAATAGATGATTATGTGTAATTAATAAAATCTAAAAATTAAATCATAAATTATTATGTTCAATTTTCAGTTTTTTCACACAAATCACTTATGTTGCTAGGTCGACATAGTTTTGCATCTTTTCCCTCATTAACTTTCTACTGAGTCCCCATCGGCAAAGTGCCGACACCAGTCGAAGTGTATAAATGGACATGCAACAAGCTAATGATGATGGCGGCCACTTTTGGAGTGCTCCAGCAACCCAGGCCAAGGAGAGCCAGCCGGAGGCTGGTGCAATCAACACTGGTCTTTCATAAATCCATTGTATCAGAATCAAATTATGACAATAATGATATAAGTGATGATAGTTAAAACAAGGCTGATGCCAAAGATGAGGAATACCTTGGAAGCCTATTCAGTAAGGGAAGATCCCACAAGAGACTGTCTACTCCTCAATATAAAGCCTCTAAAAAGGTTTACTCACTATCATATGATTTTCGCATGGGTTTTGCATGTATTTCAACAAAAAGAATTCTGTTGCCCTAAAATATGTAAGCTTTCGTGTCTGGAACAATGTAGCTGTCAATGGAAAATTGTAACAACTTTGTTTTTTTGACCCGAAACACCTAAACATAATTTGTTATATGGGACCTATGACTGTGACAGCAAGTTGTTTTATAAACTTCTACTTAATTATAAAAGGCCATTAAGTAATTCACTTTCTTTACGAGTTTGCAAATATCAATAGTTTTCTTTTATTTGTTTTTTTATCCAACAGCTGAAGTAATCACCAGTAGCAAATATAATTCATAAAAAGAATTTGACCAGTAATGGCATAATAGATGATCAGTAGGTGTATAACTTGGGCGCATCACCAAGAATTCCCAATCTGAGGCTAGAAGAGAAACTCATGGCTGAGATCTGAATGCTTGTTTATATTGTCCTAAAATACACACACATAAAATCATCATCCATGTGCAATATGTGTATATTCTATCAAATATTGTGTGCTCAAGGGATACATTTTATAATTTTATAATATATGATCTTTGCAATTTATAGAGTAATGATAAATGTGCCAAGGATTCAAAATTTTGTGGCACATCAGATTTATACGAGCACATGTCTTCTAGAATGCATAGTTATTTTAAAAGTTTGAAAAAAATCTTCATGTTTCAAATATTAATTATAAAAGTTTGAAGTATGGAGTTGTACGGAAGATCACAAAATAAATCAATATGATAAATAAAAAGGGAGACTGGTACAACATATCAAATACATTACTATCAAATAAGTGTAATTTAAATGGTATCTTATATTTATTATAATTTTTTTATTTTTTAGATTCACAGATAAATATAGATTATTTTAATGAGAAAAAATTTGTCATAGATAAGATATGTAGTTGATATATGTACTTTGAGTTGATCCTTTGACTTATATTGTAATGGATATTTTGATTGACTAAAATATTAGATTTATGTTTGATCTGATTTATTTAGCTAACTCTCACATATTATAAAATCATATGTAAGATTAATTATCTGATTATTATAATATCAGATATAATTATTATAATAAGCATAATTAATAATTATTTAGATTTTTTATTATAGATTCAGATAGATGCAACTTATCATATACTGAAGGAAGAGATAAAATTTTTAGGCCCTAGATATCTTTTAGGGATCAATGCTTTTACAATTATTCGAGCATTCATATTTAAGTTGAGATTTTATATATTTGAAAAATAATAAATAAATAATTATTTTGAGATTTAATATAGATACATAATTAAATATGATGATAATGATCATAAGTGAGATATTTTAGATTAATTATTTATTTGAAGAGATTGAATATTATTTTGTTTCTCTTTTTATTTTTATTATAATAATTAGATAATGATATATAATATTAATTTTGATGTTACAAAAGAAAATAAAGTATATAAAATGAATTATTTTTTTTTCAAAAGAATAAGATTTAAGATTATATTATGTGTATAATTTATGTTTATATAAGAAATTAACTTGCAAAAAGTTTTCATGAAGGTATTGAAGAAATCTCAACAATTTTTTTAAAATTTGATATCATGAGTATTTGTTCATCATGTTCTAGTGGATATTATATTTTGTTATTTATTTTGATAAATAAATTTATTATGAATTTCTCAGGTGATTAATCTCAGGTGTATAATGATACATAATATTATTAATAAAGTTTCATGATAATGATATATAATATTTATTTTGATATTTTACTAGCAAATTAAATATATAGAAAATAAATTAATTTTTTTTCCAAAAAAAAAGATCTAAAATGATATTATGTGTATATTTTATGTTTATATAATAAAATTACATGTGAATATCTTCGCGAAAGACTTAAATAAATTTCAATTTATTTTTTTTTAAAATTGATATCATAAATATTTGTTCATCAATTTGAGGATGTCGCATTGTGTTTATGTTATTTTATACTTTATATATGAGCTATTAACATGTGAGTAGATACAATCCAAGTTGAGATTTTATATACTCATTGTACATATTTTATTATTTTTTGAGTTATTTTTTTGCTAATTCATATAATTTTGAAGATAACATCTTATCCTCAAAGAGGTTGTCTCGTAAGTATTGATCATAAGACCATTTAAATACTAATATTGGTTTTCATAATAACTTTGAAGTTAAATTTGTTTATCAGAGAATAATATATTAAGATGATTTATCACTTAAAAAATTTGTGTATTTCATAGTCTCTTCAAACGCAGTCTTTACAAAGTTATTGGGTAAATTTATAGATATATTTATCTCTTTTTATATATCTTGTTAAAGCAAGAGTCTTATGTACTTGGGTGTGAATGTGATCTCCATATCTATCTTATCATATCTTAATATTTGGAAGCATTTAAAATATGAAGGCTATCTAAGAAAATAAATTATACTAGTATATTATCTTGACAGTCTTACCTCAAAAGATTGAAGAGATCGTGCATAATAAATCTTGAATTCGAGACTTACTATTCTTAGAGTTTGGACAAAATTTTGTCATCGCATAAAGATATGATATCTTATTAGATAGAAAAGTATATATAATTTAACATTTGAATAAGTCATGAAGTTGAAGACCAAATGAAAGAACATAGTAATCCATGATTTGAATTCCACAAGAAATTGAAAATTTGATTTTAAAATATATCAATTATAATTGGGAGTTACTTATAAATTACTATAAACTCTTAAGAAATCTCTCATTTATAGAGATTTTCTGATAAATATATAAAATAAGTGTTTTAAATCTTTATGTCTAAGTATATTCCATGATAATTCATAAGATTTTTAAATCTGAAATAAGATTATTAATCCTATTTTGTTTTAATATCATCAAATCATATCCCCCTTCAATTATTAATCTCCTCAATCAACAACATATTTCAAATGATATTAATTCTCACCTGCTTTATACATTACAAACTCTTCACAAGGAAGCATCTTCAGATAATTTGAATGCTAGAGTGGATCAATTGATACAGGTGAAACTATTTTTTGGTTTTTTATTGCATCCCTTCATGGTGTTTTCCTTCAGAATGAACCCCTTACTATGCAGGAACTTGTTGCTAAATTCAAATCGATACTAAAAATGTAGGAGGACATGAATGCTTTTAGCAATATTTGGCGCAAAATTTCATGAATTCAGAAGAGCAATGGATCAAACTATGTTGCCCTTGGGACCAAGTAATGTGCACCAACAAATATGAACTATGAACCCTTTTTTTAAAGAATTTACTTGTTTCTGAATTGCTACATTTTTATCATTAAAAAAAACCTAATCAATTGCTTATGTACTACTTGTGTATCTTCAAATTAATAAGAATCATAATGTTTTTTAAGTTGATAATCGGTTTGTGTATCATTTGTTGTGTCTACTCAATTGTTGTCATAATCTCATTTTTCTAGGTTTGAGTTTTTAAATTCTTATGATTACAGGGCACATTGATCAAATATTCAGAGTAACTCAAAGGCCAATGTACAGTTTAAGAAATCATCTCTTAAATGCAACATAGATTTTAGTCAGAATTCATTTAGTGGTATTTTTCTATTCTATGATTGTTGCTTTATTTGCAAATCAGTGCTATCTCGGCAAGAAATACATTAGCTCTCATGAGTTGGAAATTGCAATTCCAGTATCTAAAACTCATTACAAGTACTGGTCATAAGCGATGGAAGGTTATATTTTCAAATCTCTTGTGCATTTGCGAATCCACTTTTTATTATTATTAAAATGCTTGAATTGGTTTACACTTGCATTAAAACATGTGGCAGGTTGGTATTTTAACATAGTTATTCATGTCCATCCGTGCATATAAGCTTGGTTAAGGATCATAGAAAGTAGAGAAAAAATACACAAGGAATTGATGTGAGCTGGTGTGATTTTATGATTGATTGTATTGTATGACTATATTTTTGCTTGATTATATTAGAAATGTGTTTTAATGAAAGTGATGTGATATAATTATAACATAACAGGCTCGATGAGATTTCTTTACTCAGTGTGATAGTGCTTTTCACCTCTCTGCCCGATCATTTTGTTCTATCTTACAAGAGGCCCAAGCTGCTAGTTGTAGGATACTCTTTTAAAATGTAACATTGGTGATTATTTGACATGTAATTATTTGATTGTAATTTGTGTAAGTGTAATTATCCTAGTTAATTTTGATCATAACATACTTGAATTATCTTTTTGTTATTGAAATATTTTTTTAATATGTAAAGTTGTGTATGTTGTTGATCTCTCCATTTATTCTTTTTTTTTTCAGCTTTTAGATAATTTAGCTAGTGAAAATATAAAAGTGAATTGGATGAACTAATTTTGCTTAAATTTGATTGCTTATACTTCATTCACCATTACTATTGCAATATGTAGGCTTGTTTTTCTATTCCCTCATTACTCATATTGATTGTATGTGTCCTTTCCAGATTTTGTTGTCGAATTTGTGTATGTTATAGGTTGTGGAGAAAGAATGTGAATCAGCCACTATGGTGGAAAGATGTGCAAGTTAGGTTCTTTCGAGATTGAAGGAGGAGAAATAAAGGGTGAATTTGCTTCAAATATCTGACCAAGTTTTAGTTCTCCTATGTAAGCAACCTCGATCTCCCAAAAAGAGCAATTAAGCTGTAATATTCCTCTCCCACAAAAAACAATTATTATTATGTTTTTTTTCATTCCATGTCTTGTTCAACCATCAACGTAGTGCTTGAGATTGCCTGCAGTGAACAGGTAGCCAGGATGGTAGCCATGGATAGTTTTAGCAAAAATGCTAGGAAATTACTCGGCCACCTCGCTCTCATTTATACAGCTCTCTCTCTCTCTCTCTTAGTTCATTTCTTCCGAACCAGTATTGACCAACTAGGTTTTTGGCCACATGACTCATAAAGCTTCAATCATGACAGAACTGATTAAGATTATCTCTGGAGCTTCTACACTAAATCATTAAATGCTTCTTTGGAAACAGATGGTTATTTTACCGTGTTTCCTTGATCAAAATTATATCAAAAAAAAAATTCTAATTTTCGGAGCACTGCATTGCAGGACCGAAGTGGGAATCGAGAATCAAGCGGGTGAGTTCAAGGAAGCTTCTTACGTGCTTCACCTTCGTTAATGTATTATATTCTGTAAAAAATTGAATGTAAACAGCACATGCATTAAATTTTCATTCATTTTATAGCAGGCACAACAACTCACACAATGGAAGTTGGCTTGCCAGAGCAGCAGCAGCGAAACCTCCAGCAAGATGCTGCCACAGAGAAGCTCAACCAGTCAATACTACTGCAACTCAACTTGTAGGGAGTGAAGTCTAGAACCATCAGCTTTTACAAAGAAATCAGTCATATTCTAGAAGACTTCGATGCTTACTCCCGAACAAAAACAATTTTTTCTCAACCTAATAGTCCCTCTTTAAAGCATATTCAGATGCACTAACACCGACTATAAGAAAGAAAATATTGGACGATTGGAGTGGGTGTTGTATGTTTAAATATGCAATTGAAATACATTCTGCAATCATGAATAACCAAAATGTTGAAGAAAAAATGTTTTAGAATTGACTATTACTAATTATAGCAATTGTTCGAGGACTAAAGACAATAGATATAACTCTAAGATAAGTCCATTTTAGTTGTTTGCTCTATTTGTGCACAAAGTTGGTCCAACGCAGATGTCTGGTTCAATATGAAAATTGCTCTTGCAAAAATAGGATTATCCAGATCTAAAACTGTCATAAGGTCATAGCGGATAGCTGGAGGTTCTGTTCTTCCACACATTAAATAACTTGAAAAGTGTATGTATATGTTCAATTATTCAATCTTAAACTTCATTGTTATCTTTTTTTTTTCTTGTAGGAAAAAACTATTGAGAGAAATTGATGTGCACCTTCCTGTTGTGAAACAAAATAGGTTCTTTGATTGTGAAAATGCATCATCTGCTAGTTTCAACTTGAAAACTAAATCAGAGCTACGACTCTTCTCTGATCAAGTTGGTGCTCCTCGATTGCAAAAAGCTTCCTTGGTAATTAACTAAAATGTGCATTTTAGTCCTTCCTTTTTTTATGACTTATGGTGGAAAATGTTATTATTATGTCATTTTATATTGCATGTAACTTTCTTTAATCAAAATTAGGTCAATCATCCATTTGCAGCACGTCAACTAGAAAATTGCTTCATAGCCTTTTAAATATATTTCCCATTATAGGAAAAATATTCCGGTAGTGGCATGCAGCGGCAGCACCGGCAGCCCGGGGGGGGGGGGGGGGGGGGGGCAGCGGCGGAGGCTGCCGTAGTGGCCAGTGACTGCAGCGGCGACAACAGCGGCAGTGGCATCGGCAGCACCGGCGGCAGCCACAGCAGCAAAAGCAGCATTGGATGTAGTAGTGACATTGGTAGTGATAGCAGTAGTGGCAGCAGTTGCAACGGTGGCAGCGGCGACAGTGGTAGTAATACTAGCAGGGGTGGCAGCGACAGTGGGAGTAGCAGGAATGGCAACATATGTGGTATATACAAATAGTCAGTATATAAGTACATATAATTCTGTAGTATTTTATCTACATATATACTAAGTATATATGTATTCGGTATATATGTACGCATAATACTACAATTTATAAGTAAAAATTATATAGTAATATATGTACGAGTGAATTTCTAGTATCTATATACTTATTTACTATATTAATATATATTAATCAAAACATAGTTTTTTTAAATTTATTTTGATTTGATTTAGTAGTTTGATTTTATTACAGGTTTGGTACCGCATTGTTTCCCATACAAAGCTTGTATAAGTAAAGAGATTTTTTAACAGACATGAAGCACCGTGACTCGGACAGCTTTTTCGCAGCAGAATGTTGGTGATCGGAGGAGCAGAGGGAGAGAAAGCAATGTCAATGCATTGATAAATTATACTTTATGCATAATCGGCAGATACATTGATTAATAAGATGTAATATAATTTTTGATATTTTGTTGTTTAGTTATTTAAAATATTGTATTAGAATAAGTTAATAAATGAATTTTTTTTTGTTGAATTTAAAATTTTTATTTATTGTTTCTGTTTTTATTAAATTTAATATAAAAATATTAAATTATTTAATTAAATTTTAGTTTAAGCTGTATGACAATCAACTTTAATTTGTATTTTTACATGCCTATAATAATTATATTTATATATCTGTGAAAATGTTTCTGTGGCTCCAAATTTTTTGGGTGGAGTTTTAACCTATTATAGGTATGTAAAAACCTATTATCAGCAGCAATAGCAGCGACGACAACGGCCGAAGTGGTGGCAGTGGCTGTAGTAGTGGCGGAAGCAGCAATGGGGACTACAGTGGCGGTAGAGGCAGTGGCGGGAGCGGCAGCGGCATTGGCGAGAGCGGCAGTGGTGGTAGCGGCGACATTGGAGGCAGTGGCAGTGGTTTCAGCAGCGGCTACGCTAGAAGTAGTGGCAGCATTGGAAGCAGCGGCAGCGGCAGCAACATCACCAGCAGCGGTGGCATCAATGGCGACGGGGTTAGCAGTGGAGGCATCGGCGGCAGCGGCAGCTGTGGCTGTAGCGGTAGCACCAGAAGTGAGGGTAGTGGAGGCAGACCCAGCAGTGGATAATAGTGGTAGGGGATAGCGGCGTAGCAGCAGCAGCGGCGGTAGTGGCAGCGGCGACATTGGTGGCATTGGTGGTAGTAGAGGCCACGGGGGCAACGGCGACAATAGTAGTGGTATTGGCAGTGACAGCGGCAATGGCAGTAGCAACATGAGCGGTAGCGAGAGCAGCAGGAACATCACCAAATGAGGTATATACGTACGAATAAAGTCAGTATATACATACATATAATACTATAGTATTTTATGTAATATATACTGATTATATTTGTACTAAGTTTATATGTACACATAATACTGATGTTTTTATGGACATATACTATAGTATTATATGTAAGAGTGAAATGCTAGTATATATTTACATATATACTGCAAAATTATATATGTATCAAAACACAACTTTTTTTTAATTTGACTGAGTGGTTAAAATTTCTTACAGATATGATATCGCATTGTTCCTCATACAAAACTTTTATAAGTGATGGAAATTTTTACTAGACATTATGTACCATGACTAGGACAGCTTTGTTGTAGTAGAAAGAAGATGATCGGAGGAGCAGAGGGAGAGAAAGTGAAGTCAATATATGGATATATTATAATTTATACACTGTCGGTAGATACATTGATGATTAAGATAAAATTAAATTTTGTTATTTTTTTGTTTCAATAATGTAAAATATTTAATTAGAATAAAATATTAAATGATTTTATTTTTTGTTTATTGTAAATTATTTATAGTTTCAATTTTTATTCAATTTGATATAAAAATATTATATTATTTAATTAAAAAAATTTTAAAAAAATTAAATTCTATAATTATTTTTGAAAGTAAAATAGCTAGGGAAAAATCCCTTGCTAATTTAGCTAGAGAAATATTAAAATTAGCAACAGATTTCCATCACATTTATTTAGCTAGGGACTATATCCGTAGCTAAAATTTATAGACTAGTACTTTAGCTAGGGAATAATCCATCATTATTTTCATTTAGTGACAGAAATTCTCATTTACCTTGCTAATTTAGCTAGGGAATCTATCTTTTTTAGCAAGAGATTTTTCCATCACTAAATATTTAGACAGGGACAATTTCCGTCTAAATTTTAGCAAGAATCACTTTAAATAGGGAACTTATTTGTCGGTAATCCATCGCTATATCCTTTTTAGCGATAAAAAAAAGCCTATTTAGCTAGGGAATTATCCCTAGATAAATGGGATTTTATTTTAATGATACATAGATAAGTAGATAGATAGATAAATATATAGATATATAGATAAATAGATAGATAGATATATAGATAGATATATAGATAGATATATAGAAAATAGATTGATAGCCACATAGATAGATAGATATATATAGGAAGAAAGATAGATAAACAGATATGAGATAGATAAATAGACAAATATATAGACAGATAGATAGACACATATAAAGACATATTCGCAGATAGATTGACAAATAGATAATCCAATTGATAGATAGATAGACAGACAAATAGAAAGATAGATAGATAAACAGATAGATAGATAAATAGACATACATATAGACAGACAAATATATAGACACACAGATAGATAGATAGATAGAAAAATAGATAGACACAAATAGAGATAGATAGAAAGATAGATAGTTAGTTAGTTAGTTAGATATATAGATAGATAGATAAACAATTAGACAGACGGATAAAAAGATTGATAGATAAACAAATAGATAGATAGACAAATAGACGGATAGATAGATAGATATATAATTAAATGGATAGATATATAGACAGACAGACAGAGAAATAAATTTTAATATAGATAGGTAGATAGATAGATAGATAGATATATAAACAAAAATATAGATAGATAGACAAATAGTTAGATATATAAATAGACTTATAAATAGATAGATAGATAGAAAGATATATATATATATATATATACATATAGTTAGACACATAGATAAACACTTTTATAGATAGATTTTTAGAGAGATAGATTGATATATAGATTGATATCCATATAGATAAATGAATAGATATGTGGATAGTTAGATGGATTGATAGTCAGATAGATTTATTGATAGATAGATACACACACACACACACACACACACATAGATAGATAGACATATAAAAAGACATATAGAAAGACAAATAAATAGATAAATAGAGAGATTGACAGATAACTAGACACACACACACACACACACACACATATATATATATATATATATGTAGATTAATAGATAGATAAACAAATAGATAGATAGACAGAAAGAAAGAATAAAAGAAAGAAAGAAAGATAGATAAATAGATAGTTAGTTGGTTAGATAGATAGAAAGACAGACAGATAGGTAGATAGTTAGTTATATAGATAAATCGACAGTAAGATAGGCATATAGATATATAGATCAATATACAAATAGATAGATAGATAGATAAACAATTAGAAAGTCAAATAGATAGATAGATAGTTAGAAAATTAGGTAGACAGAAAGTTAGACAGATAGATATATTGACAGACATACATACATACAGATAGATAGATAGATAAACAGATAGATAGATTTACAAATAATTAGAAAACTAGATTGAAAGATAGTTATATAGCTAGATTTATAGATAGTTAGACAGATAGATATATAGATAGATACATAGATAGTTAGATAGATAGAAAGAAAGATATATTTATGGACAGATAGATATATAGAAAGATAGACGTATAGATAGACAGATTGATAAATAGAAAGATTGACAAATATAAAAATACATAGTTAGATGGATAGATAAACATACAGATATACAGATAGAAAGAAAGATAGATAGATAGACAGACAGACAGATTGATTGATTATTTGATAGAGAGATTAATAAATAGTTTGATATATAACTTGATATACAGATTAATAAATAGATATATAGATAGATTAACGACAAATTTATAGACAGATTGATACATAGATACAAAGACAGATTGATAGTTAGAAAGATAGATTGATTGATAAATATATATATATATATATATATATATATATATATATATATATATATTGACAGATAGATGGAAAAATAAATCGATAGATATATAGATTGATAGATAAATAGATAGTTGGAAAGATAGATAGAAAGATAGATTTATATACTGATAAATAGCTAGATCAATAAATTGATTAAAAGATAGACCAATATATAAATAGATAGATATACATATAGATACACAAATATAGTGAGATATTGATAGATAAAGGGATAGATGGATAGAAAGATAGATAGATAGAAAGTCAGATAGAAAGATATACAGATTGATATATTGACAAATCAACACATAGATATATAGTTAGATATATAAATAGATAGACAAATATATATACAATTATAAAGACATAAAGATAGATAGATAGACAAACAAATAGATAGACATATAGATAGACTAATAAATAGAAAGGTACATAGATAGATATATACATGGTTTGATAGATAGATATTTAGAAAGACAAATATATAGATAGTTAGAAAGATAGATCAATAGATAGATAGATAGACGAATAGATAGATAGACAGATAGTTAGACAAATATATAGAGAGTCAAATAGATAGATAGATATATAGATATACATATAAATAGAAAGAAAGATAGGTAGATAGATATACATACAGTGAGATAGAAAGATATATACATATATAGACACACTGATAGAGAGAGAGATAGACAAATATATAGATAGACTGATAGATAGATACACAGATAGATAGACAGACAAATACACAGATAGTTAGAGAAACCGATAGATAAAAAGATATATAGATTGACAATTAGACAATTAGATAACTGATGATAGACAAATATATATACAAATAAATAGATAGACAGATAGATAGATAGATAGGCAGATAGATAATCAGATAGATAGATAGATATACAGACTGATAAATAGATAGATATATAGATCGATAAATAGATAAATAGACTTATAGATTGACATACAAATAGATATGTAGATATATAGATAGACCAATGAATAGATAGACAAATAAACAAATAGATAGACAAACTGATCGACATGTATATATATAGATAGATAGATAGAAAGATAAATAAACAAATACACATGCAAATAAAAAGTCCGATAAAAAGATAGATAGACAGGCGAATATACAAATAGAAAGACAGAATAATTGATAGATAGATACTTGATAGATGCATAGATGGACGAATAGATAGTTTGATATATAGACGAATAGATAGAAAAATAGATAGTTATATAGATAGAAAATGGATAGACCGACAGATAAATAGATGGATATATAGATAGCCAGATAGATATATAAATACACAAATAAATAGATTGATTGATTGACAAATATATATATATATATATATATATTGATATATATATATATATATATATATAGTAGATAGATATATATATAAACATTTAGATAGATAGAAATATAAATAGGTAGAAGGACAAATAGATAGAAATATAGATAGACAAATTGATAGATAGATAGACACATAGATATAAAGAATCAGAGAAAAAAAGATAGATAGATAGACACATAGATAGAAAGATAGATATAAAAAAAGAGAGATAGATAGACAGATAGATAGACATAGAAATTCAAACAGATAACTATATAGATAAATACAAAGATAGAAAGATAGATAGAAAAATAGATTGATAGACAAATAGATAAATAGACAGAATGATAGATATAATGATATATATATATATATATACACAAATAGAAAGATAGATAGATATATAGATACATAGACACATAGAATGATAGATAGAAAGATAGAAAAACAAATAGTCCCACATATTCAAAGACAAATAGAAAGACATATTGAAATAAAAATAAATAGATGGATAGAAAGACATATAAAGAGACAGATATTTTGATAGATATATCGATAGAAATATGGATAGATAAATAGACATATAGTCTGAGAGATAGATTGATAGATATATAGATAGAAAGATGGATTGACAGAGTGATAGATAGTATTTTAGATAGATGGATAGATAGATTGATAGATTGATGAATAGAGATTGATAGATACGTGGATGGATAGATAGAGAAATAAATAGATACATAGAAAAATAGATAGAGAGATTGATATATAGATAGATTGATTGATAGATTGATTGATTGGTAGTTCAATAAAAATATAGATAGACAGATAGATACACAGATGGGTAGATAAATAGATAGATATATAGATATATATATAAATAGATAGATAGATATATAGATAGATATATAGATAGATAGATAATAGAGAGATAGACACATAGATAGATAGATAGATAGATAGATAGGAAGACAGATAGATAGCCATATAAGAGATAGATAGATATACAAATATATAGACAGATACTTATACACATATAAAGACATATTGATAGGTAGATTGACAAATAAATAGTCATAATGATAGATAGATAGACAGATAGATATATAGACAAATAGATAGGTTGATAAATAGACAGACATATAGATAGAAAAATATATAGACACATAGGTAGATAGATAGAAAAATAGATAGACACACATAGATAAAGATAGATAGAAAGATAGATAGACAGATAGTTAGATAAATAGATAGATAGATATATGGATAGATAGACATATAGACATACAGATAAAAAGATTGATAGATTAATAAATAGATACATAGAAAAATAGACGGATAGGTTGATAGATAGATAGACAAATAATAGACAGATAGATATATAGACAGATAGATAGATTTAAATATAGAAAACTAGATAGATATATTAACAAAAAGACAGATAGATAGACAAATAATTAGTTAGATAAATTGATAGATAGATAGATATATAGATAGAAAGAAAGAAAGAAAGTTATATAGATAGATAGACTAATAGACTAGCAGATAAATAAACAAATAAACAAATAGATAACTAAACAATTAAACAAATAGAAAGACAAACTAATACATAGACATTTAGTCAAAAGATAGAGTGATAGATAGATAGAAAGATAGATATACATATAGATACACAAAAATATAGATAAAAAATATGTAGACAGATAGAGAGAAAGGAAAATAGATAGATATATAGACAGACAAATAGTTAAAAAGGTTAATAGAAAGATATATAGATAAAAAGACAGAAAGTTAGATATAAAAGCAGATAGGCCGATTAATTAACAAATAAATAGACATATAGATAGATAACTAGCTAGAAAAACATATAGACAGATAGGTTGAAAGATAGAGAGACAAAAAGAAAGAAAGATAAATAGATATGCAAAATGATTAAAAGATAGAATAAAAGATAAATAGAAAGATAGATTGAAATCCATATATATAGTTGGATAGGTAGACAGAAAAAAGTCTGATAGATCGACAAATAGATAGATAGATAGCTAGATACATCAGCAGATAGATATACAGAAAGATATATGGATTAATAGTTTGATAGATAATCAAATAGAAAGTCGGATAGATAGAGGGATAGATAGATGAATAGATTGACTAATAGATTTTTTTAAGATAGATAGGTATATATATACATAGATAGATAGATAGTCAGATAGACATTTTGGGAAATAGATTAATAAAAAGATAGATAGACAAATAGATAAATAGATGGATACACCGACAAACAGATAGATAGATAGATAGATATATATATATGTGTGTGTGTGTGTGTGTGTGTAGATAGATAAACAGACAGATAGACAAATAGAAAGACATATATATGGAGATAGATTAATAGATATATAAGTAGATAGATAGATAGATATGAGATAGATAGATAGATAAATAGATAGACAGACAGATAGATAGATATACAGATTGATAGACATGTATAAAAATAGATAGATATATAGATATATAGATATACAGATAGATAGATAGATAATAGACAGATATATAGATAGATAGGTTGATAAATATATAAATAGATAGATAAATAGACAAATAGATAGACATGTATATAAATTGTAAAATAGACATATAGATAGATCGATATAGATATATTGATATATATATATATATATATATATATATATATATATATAGATAAACATATAGATAGACAGACAGATTGATAGATTGATAGATTGATAGATAGACTTATAGAAAGATTGATAGATAGATCGACAGATAGGCAGATAGATAGATATATAAATATATATACAAACAGATAATTAGATAGATAGATATATATATATAGTTAGACAAATAGATAGATAGATAGACAGACAGATAGATAAAAAGATAGATAGACAGATAGATAAAAAGATAGACAAATAGATAGATAGGTAGATAGATATACAGATATAGAAATAGACAAATAGAAAGATAGAAAAATAAAATGACAAATAGATAGATAGATATATAGATAGATAGATATATAGACAAACAGATAGATAGATAGATAGATATATAGACCGACAGATAGATAAATGGATAGCAAGACAAATAGATAGACAAATAGATTGGCTGATATAAAAATAGGGAGTCAAATAGATACATATGTAGATAGATAAACAGATAAACAAAAAGATAGGCAGATAGATAAATATACATATAAATTGACAAATAGATCATAGAAAGATTGACAGATAAATAAAAAGATAAATAGAAAGAAAGATAGATAGTTATACTTATAGATTTCAATAAAGATAGATACTAGATATATTGATAGATAGATAGATATATAGACAGATAGATAGATAAATAGACACACTAATAGATTCATAGATAAACAAATAGATTGATAAATAGATAGATATAAATAGATAGAAAGACAGATAAACTGATAGATAGATAGATAGACATAAAGATAAAGAGAAAGAGAGACAGATAGACAAACATATAGTTAGAGAGATAAATATATAGATAGACAAATAGATAGATGTAGAGATAGATACATAGATAGAAAGATAGATAGATAGATAGAAAAAGTTATAGATATAGAAATAGATAGAAAGATTTTTAGGTTGATATACTAATAGATTGATAGACAAAGAGATAGATAAACAGTCTGATTGATAGATAGACAAAAAAATAGACAGATAGATTGATAGAGAATAGATAAACAATATATAGATAGAAAGACAAATAGATAGATAGACAAATATAAAGATAGCAAATAGATAAATATATAGACAGATAAATATAAAGATAGACAAATAGATAGATAGAAAGAGAGATATATATAAAAACATATAGATATACATATATATAGATATATAGATAGACAGATAGATAGACATATAGACAGAAGATACATAGACAGATATATAGATATACATACATATATATAGATATATAAATAGATAGAAAGACAGACCTATAGATATATAGATAGATAGATAGACACAAAGACACATAGACACTTAAATAGATAGATAGATAGACTGATTAATTAGTAGATAGACAGCCGAATACATAGACAAATAGAAAGATAGATAGATAGACAAATAGATTGACATATAGACATACAGATAGAAAGACATAAAAAACATATAGAAAGACATATTGAAAGACAAATATATAGATAGATAGATGGATAGATATATGAATAGATAGACATATAGATAAAAGTATATAAAGATTGATAGATAGATGGATAAATAGTTGGATAGTTAGATGGATAGATAGACTGATAAATTTTGGATAAATAGTTAGATAGACTGATGAATAAATAGATGGATTGATGAACATATAAATTGATGCAAATATAGACAAAGAGATACATGGATAGATAGATGGATATATATATGGTAGATAGACAAAAAAATATATTAATAGATGGATGGATATATTGATGAATAGATATATGTATAAATAGATTGATGGATAGATAGATATATAGATACATTGATAGATATATAAATAGATAGATAGATAAATAGATAGATAGACAAATAGATAGATAGATAGATAGACATAGATAGATAGATAGATAAACAAATAAAAAGATAAATAGATATATAAACATATAAAAAAATATATAGATAGATATATGGACATATAGATAGACAGACAGACAGATAAATAGATAGAAAGATATATAGATTGGCATAATGATAAACAAATTGATTATTTGATAGATATATTGATAGACAGATTCTTAGGCAAATTGATATAGAAATTGATAAACATATAATTAATAGATAGATATACACATATATAGATATACATGATTGATAGATAGATAGATACAGAAATAGGCAAATAGATAGATAGATAAATAGATAAATAAACATATAAACAGAGAGACAAATAGAAACATAGACAAATAGATAAAAAGATAGACAAATAGAGAGATAAGAAAATATAAAAATTGGTAGATAAATATAAAGATAGAGAGATAAATAGATAGACTGATAGAAAGATAAATAGATATCAAGATAGATAGATAGATAGATAGCTTTATATACATATATGTAGGTATACAACAATATAGATAGATATAAGGATCGATAGACAAATAGATGGATATAGAGATAGATATATAGATAGATAGATAGATAGACATTGTTATAGATAGACCAATAGATAGAAAGATAGGTAAGTAGATAGACTAATAGATTGATAGACAAAGAGATAGATAGATAGATAAATAAATAGATAGATAGACAAAAGATAGACATAAAGATTGATAGAGAATAGATATATAGATAGACTGATAAATAGAAAGATAAATAGACAAATAGATAGATAGAAATATAGATAGAAACACTAAAAGTTAATAAATAACTAGATATATAAATCGAAAGGTAGAGAAAACAAATAAAAAAATGGACATATAGATATATACAAAGATAGCTAGATAAATATATAGATAGATAGACAAATAGATAGATAAATTGATCGAAATAAAGAAAGAAAGATAGATAGATAGACAAATAGATAGATAGATAGATAGATAAATAGATATTTAGATAGATAGATAGATCGATATATATATATATATATATTTATTTATTTATTTATTTATTTATAAATTGATAGATAGGCATATAAAATGAAAGATAGATAGAAAAATAGATAGATAAAAAATAGAGAGATAGATAGATAGACAGATAGACAAATGCATATAAAATTCTAAAATTATAGGCATATTTATAGATTGATAGATAGACATATAAATAGATTGATAGATTTACAGATAGACTAATAGATAGATGGATAGCTAATTGATAGATAGAAAGATCAATAGATATATAGATAATCAGATAGATTAATAAACATATAGAGAGATAGAAAATAAACAAATAAATAAATAGACAGATAGATAGATATACAAATAGTTATAAAGATAAATAGATTGACAGATAAATAGATAGATATATAGAAAGAAAGATATATAGATATATTGATAGTAAATATTTAGATAGCCTGATAGAGGGATAGATTTATATATGGACATATAAGAAAATAGAAAGATAGATATATAGACAAATAGATATATAGAAATAGATAGATATATGGATATATAGAAAGATAGATAGAAAGATAGATAGACAGATAAGCACAAAGAAAGATAGACTAATAGACAAATAGACTATTAAATAGGCTAATACATAGATATATAGATATATATAGATATATCAATATAGATATATAGATATATAGATATTAGATATATAAATATATAGATAGCCAAATACATAAATATATATATAGATATTTAGATAGATAGACAAATAGATAGAAAAATATATAGGTATATAGATATATAGATATATAGATATATAATTATATAGATATATAATTATATAGATATATAGATATATAAAAATATAGATAGACTAATAGACTAAAAAATAGATAGATAAATAGATAGATAGGCAAATACATAAATAGATTGACAGCTAAATAGATAGATAAATAGATAGATAGATAGATAAATAGATAGATAGACATATAGATAGAAAGAGAGATTGATAGTCAGATAGATATATAAATATATACATAGACATATAGATATAAAGATATACAAATAGATATATTGTTAAATAATAGTGATTTAGATATATAGATATATTAATATTTAGATAGACTAATAGAAATATATATATATATATATACACACACACACACAAATAGCTACATTGACAAATATCTAAATTGAAAAATAGACTTATAAAATTATCAACAAAGAGTTAGATAAACTAATAGATAGATAGATAGAATTATTCATTTAAAGATAAATAGATAGATAGATAGTTAGTTTGTTAGTTAGATAAAAAAATAAAGATATAGACTCTTATACACAGACAAATATACACATAGACACAAAGGCACATAGACATATAGACATGGACATATAGATAGATATATAAATAGATATATTGAAGATAGATAAATTAGTATATAGACAAATAGACAGATAGACAGACATATAGATAGATATATAAAAAAATATACAGATAGATTGAGATATAGTTCATAAAATAGATAAATAGATATAGGCAATTATAGAGATATACATATAGATAGATAGACCCATAGTTAGATAGGTGGAAAGAAAGTCAAATAGATAGATAAATAGATAGATATAGATATATATAGATAGATAGATAGATAGACGGATAGATATACTATTAGATAAATAAACTAATAGTTAAACAAATAGATAGATAGTCTGATAGACAAATAGATAGTTAGATAGATAAGTATATTAGTAGATAGACACTTATATAGATAGACAAATAGATAGATAGATAGAAATAGATAGATAGACATATAGATATACAGACAGATAGATAGACAGATAGTTAGAAAAATAGACAGATAGATTTATAGAAAAATAGATTGAAAGATAGATATATATATATATATATATAGATATAAAGATAGACAGATAAATAGATAAATAGATAGATAGATAGACAGATAGATAGACATGAAGATATATAGATAGATAGACAGATAGACAGATATTTACATAGGTAGATATGTATATATACAGACATATAAATAGATTGATATATTGACAGTTAGATAGTGAGATAGATAGAAAGTCAAATAGTCATACAAATAGACAAATATACACACAAATAAATTGATTGATAGATAGACAGACAGATAGATAGACACATAGATAGATAGTTAGATAGATCTATAGATAGATAGATAGATAGATAGATAAATATATAGATAGATAGGCAAACAAATAGACTACCATATAGAAAGACAAATAGAAAGATGAAAAGAAAGAAAGATAGATAGATAGATAGATAGACATATATCTATCTATAATGATAGATAGATAAACAAATTCATAAAAAGATAGATAGATAGATTTAAATAGACATATAGATAGACAAGTAGATATAAAGATAAATAGACAGACAGATAGTCATACAGATAGACAAATAGATAGACATATAGATATACTCATAGGTAGAAAGATTGATTGATAAATATATAAACTGATAGATAGACAAATAGGCAGAAAGATAGAAAAATAGATATATGATAGATAGACAAATAAATAGACTAACATATAGAAAGGCATAATGAAAGACAGATAGAAATACAATTTGATAGATAGACAAATATACATATAGATAACAGTTTGAAAGCCAAATCGATAGACATTAGGTTAGACAGATAAATGGTTAGACAAATAGACAAATAGATAGATAGCTAGATAAGTAAATATATAAATAGATAGATAGATAGACAAATAGTTAAACAGATAAAAAGAAATAAAGATATATAGATAGATAGATAAATAATTAGTTAAACTGATAGATAGAAACATAAATAGATTGATTGATTGATAGACAGATAGATAGATAGATAGAATGATAGATTGATAGATAGATTAATAGATAGATTGATATCTAGATTGATATACATATAGAGAAATAGACATATAGATAAATTAACATATAGATAGATTGATTTATTGATAGATTGATAAACAAATTGATAGACATATAAATAATAGATAGATAGAAAGATATATAGATATATAAATAGATTGATAGGTTGATAGGCAAATAGACAGATAGATAGATAGATCAATAAATAGATAAATAGATAGACAGATACACATATTGGTATATAGATAGATCTCAAATAGATAGATAGATATATAAACAAATAGATAGATAAATATATAGATAGATAAATAGATATACAGACAGATAGATAGATACTTTGATATATATATATATATATATATATATATATATATATATATAGATGGATATATACACAGATAGATAGATAGCTAGATTTTGATATAAACAGATAGATAGATAGATAGACAAATAAATAGATAAAGAGACAAATAGATCGATAGACAACTTGATATATCGATAGATAAATAGACTTAGAGAGATAAACATAAAGATAAATAGATAAATAGTTAGATAAATAGATAGATTGATAGATAGACATATAGACATATAGGTAGATCACAAATAAATAGATAGACATATAGATACATAGACAGATAGACAGACAGATAGACAGACAGATAGATAGACATATAGATAGATAGAGCGATAGACATATAGACTAGTACATAGATAGCCGAATAAAAATCTAAATAGATAGATAGATATACAAATAGAAAGATAATTAGATATATATATATATAGATAGATAGATAGATAGACAGATAGACAAATAGACAAATAGATAATCAAATAGCTAAGGAGATAGATTGATAGATAAACACAAACAAATTGGTATATAGACACATAGACATATTGATACTTTGAAAAATAAGTAGATAGAATGATAGATTGGTAGATAGGTAGATATGTAAATATAAAGATATAAAAATATTCAGATAGATAGATAGACAAATAGAAAGATTGATAGATAGATAGAAATACAGATAGAAACATTGATAGACTAATAGTTCAATAGATTAAATAGGTATCCAGATAGATATATATATATATATACTACTATATAGTTATATAGATAGAATAAAGATAGATAGATAGATAGAGAAATAGATAGATATAGAAATACACATATATATTGATTAATAGATAGGCAAATAGATAGAGAAATATATAGGTAGATAGAATAATTGACTGATAGATATAGAGTTATATAGACAGATAGATAGATAAATAGACAAATAGACTGATAGATAGTTACACAATAGATAGATATAAAGACAAATTGATAGGCAGACAAATAGATAGATAGATAAGCATATAGACAAATATTAAATAGATAGATAGACTTATAAACAAAGATATAGATAAAGAGATAGATAGATATACACATAGACAAATAGAGATATCGACATATAGATAGATACAAAGATAGCCAGATAAACTTATTGACATATAGACAAATATACAAATAAACAAATAGATAGGTAGATA
>JAREIK010002685.1:246143-278643 GCA_029783825.1 Sapria himalayana
AAGATTGATAGACACATAGATCGAAACATAGAGAGATAGATAGATAGATTGATATATAGATAGATATATAGATATAAAAATAGATAGACAGATAATAGGTAGATCTATAGGCAAGTAAATAAGTAAAAAGATATATTACTATTGATAAACAGTTATAGAGATATATAGACAGACAGACAGATAGACATATAGACACAAAAATAGATATGTAGTTAGATAGATAGTAAGATAAATAGTTAGATAGATAGGCAGGTTGTCTTTTTCGCAAACAATCAAGGATGTACGTAAATAGATTGATATACAAACAAACAAATAGCCAAATAGACACTTAGTGAAACACAGAGATAAACAAACATACAAATAGATAGACATATAGATAGAAACACAGATAGACAGTATGATACATAGATTTATAAAAACATTGATCGTTAGATTATTAGAAAGATAGATAAATATATAGATATAAATATTTATAGATAGACATAAAGATAGACAGATAGATAGATAGAATGAAATAATGATTGATAAACTTATTGATAGATAGAATGATTGACAAATTGATAGATAGAATTATAGATCGATAGATATACAGATATATAGATATATAGAATAATAGATTGATAGATAGATAAATAGACAGATAGATACATAGATAGACTTAGATACATAGATAGATAGATAGACAAATAAATAGATAGATAAATAGAAAGATAGATAGATAGATAAAAAGTTAGATTAATGAATAGATAGATAGACAAATAGATAGATATACAGATAGATAGATAGATAGATAAATAGACAAATAGATAGATAGATATATAGATAGAAGATAGATAGATAAATAGATAGATATACAGACATACACAAATGTCTATAGATAGATAGATAGTTAATAGATAGAAAAATAGACAAGTAGATAGGCATATAGATAGATAGATAGATTGATTGATTGATTAATATATATATATATATATATATATATAGAATGATATTTTGTCAAATAGAAAGACAAACAAATTGACAAACAAACATACAAATTAATAGACAAATAAATAGAAGTTAGATATATAGTTAGATAGATAGACAAATAGTTAGGGAGGCTGTCAGGTATGGTCACAATCAGTAAGGTAGGTAGATAGACAGATAGACAAACAAAAATTAGGCAGAAAGATAGATAGATAAATAGAAAGTCAAAAAGATAGATAGACACTTTGATAAACAGATTGATAGATATATATGCAGATTAATAGAGAGATAATAGACATATAGATAGATAGATTGATTGATTAATAGATAGACAAATAGATAAACAGATAGATAGATAGAAAGAAAGAGAGATACAATATAGATCATTAGGTAGTTAGATAGATAGACAGACAATTTGATAGAAAGATAGATAGACATATAGTTAGATGGAAAGATAGGAAAGATATACTGATTGATAGTTAGATAGATAGATATACAGATAGATAGATAGATAGACATATAATAAAAATATAGATAGAAAGATAAATAAATAGATAAAAGATAGATAGATAGTTAGATAGAAAGAAAGATAGATAGATAAATAGATAGTTATACAGATAGAAAAACAGATAGATAAATAGAAAGATAGATAGATACATATATAGATACATTGATAGAGAAATTGATAAATATATAATTAGACAAATAGGCAAAGTGAAAGATAGATACATAGATAGATAAACATATAGTTTGATATATAGATAGATATATTATTAGACAAATAGGATAACAGAAAGATAGAAAGATAGATAGATAGATTGACAAATAGCTAAATAAATAGATAGACAAAAGATATAGAGATAGATATATAAACAAATGGGTAAACATTTAGATAGACATATAGATTGATAGATATATAGACTAAGAGAGAGATAGAATGATATACAAATAGAAAGATAGATAGATAGTTAGATAGCATGATAGAAAGATAAATAAATAGATACATAGATAGATAGATACTTAGATAGTTAGATAGGAAGATATATAGATCGGCACACAGATAGACATATAGAAAGAATGACAAATTGATAATTAGATATATTGATCAACAAACACACCGATAAATTGATACATAAAAAGAAAGATATAATGTAAGAAATAAATATCCATAGAAAAATTGAAAGATAGGTTAATAGATAAATAGAAGGATAGACAGATAGATAGATAGACAGATATATAGATACATAAATAGATATATAAAAAGATAGATAGAAAGGTATTCAAATATATAGAGAGACAAATAGATAGAAAAATAGATTAATTGATTGATAAACAATTTGATTGATAGAATAATAGACAGATTGATAATCAAATAGATAGATAGATAGACAGACAAATAGATAGATATAGATAGATAGATAGAAAAACAAAAGGATACACATATAGATAGATAGATAGATAGATAGAAAGCTAGATAGACAACTTGATTTATTAATTAATAAAGAGATATATATATAGATAGATAGTCATCTAGATAGACAAATCGATAGATAGATAGACAGATAGACAGACAGATAGATAGATAGACAGAAAGATAGACAGAAAGATAGATAGATAGATAGACAGATAGCTAGTTAGTTATATAGACAAAATTATATATAGATAGATCAACATATAGATTAAAAAATAGATAGATTGATTAATTGATAAAATGATAGACAAATTTATAGATAAATATATAGATAGACAAATAGATAGATAGATAGACTGATTTATTGAGAGATAGATATATAGATAATTAAATTGACATCTAGATAGACAAATATATAAATAGATAGATAGACAGACAAATAGATAGATAGATAGATTGATCGATCGATAGACAAATATATAGATAGATAGATAAACAGATAAATAAATAGATAGATAGATAGATAGAGAGATAACTAGATAGAAAGATAAATAGATAGATAAATAGATAGATAGACAAATAAATAGATAGACAGACAGATACAAAGATAGAAAGAATGATATAAGGATAAAGAGAAAAATAAATTGATTGAAAGATAAATTGATAGAAATATTAATAGATAGATAGATCGATAGATGCATTGATTCAAAGATTGATAAACAGATTAATAGTTAGATTAATATATAGATTGATAGAAAAATTTATAGAGAGATAGATAGATTGATTGACAGATAGATAGATATATAGATTTATAGACAGATAAATAGATATATAGATTGACATATTGTTAGACAGATAGATAGATGAAAATATAGATACACAAATACATAGCCACATAGATAGACAAATAGATAGATATAGAAAATGAAAAATAGATAGATAGAGAATTAAATATATAATTAGATAGACAGCTAAATAGACAAATAGATAGATTGAAATAAAGAAAAATAGCTAGATAAAAAGATATTATAGATCGATAGATAGATAGACTAATAAAAAGATAGATTGATAGACAAATAGATAGATAGGTAGCTACATATATATATAGATAGATAGACATATAGATAGATATATAGATTACAAATCAAAAGAAAAATAGATAGTTTGAAATATTGATAAATAGATAAATTAAAAGATAGTTAGTTAGATTAATAAATATATAGATAGATAGTTAGACAAAAAGATAGACAAATATATAAATGGATAGATAGTTAGACAGGTAGAATAATAAATTGATAGAATAATAGATTGATAGATAAATTGATTAATAGATAAATAGATAGGCCTATCAAAAGATATGTAGTTAGGCAGACAGATAGACAAATAGTTAGATAGATGAATACACAAATAGATAGACAGACATATATATATATATAGACAAATAAATGGATAGTTAGATAAAAATATTAAAATATATATAGATAGATATACATATTGATAGATAAATAAATAAATAGATAAATAAATAGATAGATAAATAATTTGAAAGATAGATAGATAGATAGAGAGATATAATGACATATAGATAGACAGACAAATTGAAAGATAGATAGAGAAACAAATTGATAGACAAATAGATAGATAGAATAAAATACAGATATATAAATATAAGATTGGCAGATTGATAGATAGATATATAAATAGATAGACAGATAGACATACAGAGAGATAGATGACATATAGATTGGTAGATAGATAGATAGGTAGTTTAAAAGATAGATAGATAGATAATTTGATAGATAGAAGGATACATAAATAGATAACTAGATATATAGACAAATAGAAAGATAGATAAATAGATAGAAATATACATAAATAGATAGATAAAAAAAATATTTAGATAGATAGACAAATAGATTGACAGATAGATAGAAAGAGAGTTACATAGACAAATATATTGACACATATATAGATAGATCAATAAAATATATAGAAAAATATAAAGATAGATAGATAGATCAATAGATAGAATAATATAGAGACTGATAGATCATAAGATATATAGACAAATAAATAGATAAATAGATTGATTGATTGATTGACATATTGATAATTAGATTTATTATTTGATTGATATATAATTTGAAAGAAATATTGATAGATAGAATAATGGATAGATTGATAGATAGATAGATTTATAGAAAGATAGATAGACAAATAAATAAATAGATCGATAGAAAAATAAATAGATAGATATATAGACAACCAAATAGACAGATAGATAGATAGACAAATAGATAGATAGACAAATAGACAAATAGATAGACAAATAGATGAAAATATAGATAGATAGAGAGACAAATAGATAGATAGATAAATATATAGATATATAGACAGACAGATATATATATATATAAAAAGATAGATAGATACACAGAAAGATAGGCAGATAGATAGATACGTAGTTAGACATATAGATAGACAAATTTATAGATAGATTGATATACAAATAGATAAATAGATAAATAGATAGATAATTATACATATAGATTGACAAATAGATGTACATATAGATAGAAAGATTGATATATAAATAATATATAGAGAGATAGATATATTGATTTAAAGACACAAAGATAGACAAATAGTTAAATAAATAGATAGATAGATAAATATAAATAGATATATAGAGAGAGAGATATAGTGAAATATAAATATACAGATAGATAGATAGACCAATAGATAGAAAGATAGATATATAAATATATAGACAAATAGATAGGTACATAAATAGTAGATAGATAGATAGATAAATAGATAAATTGACAGATAGATATATAGATAGTTATTCAGACAGATAGTCATATACATAAAAAGATAGATAGACATATAAAAAGAAAAATATATAGATAGATCGATAGACAAATAGATAGACAAATAAATATACATATAGATAGAAAAATAAGTAGACTCATACATAGACAGAAAGATATACAAATAGATTGATATATATATCGATAGATGGGTAGACAGATAGATAAACAATTAACTATATAGATAGATAAACAGAAAGAGAGGCACATAGATAGATAGAGAGATAGTTATACAGATAGATAGAAAATAGATTGACAAATAGATAGACACATAGAAAGATAATAGATTGATATATAGATAAACAAATTCATAGACATGTAGAAAGACATAGTTAATCAAATAGATAGAGAGATGTAAGAAAGATAGATTTATAGATAGAGAGATAGATAAATATACAAATAAATAGATATATAGATAGAAAGATAGACAAATAGAAATATAAATAGATAGATTGCTGGTTAGATAGATATATCGACAAAAAGATAGATACTTTTATCGAGATATCAATTGAAAAGTAGTTAGATAGATATATTAACATATAAATAGACAAATAAATAGATTGATAGATTGACTTATTGATAGACAAAAAGTTAGATTAATAGATAGATTTATAGATTAGTAGATAGATTGACAAATAATTAGAAAGATTAATAAACACATATATATATATATATAGATCAATAGATAGATAGATAGATTGATGAATATATAGATAGATAGATATAGATATATATATATATATATACACACAAAAAGATATATGAATAGATAGACAAATAGATTGATGGATAGATAGATAGACAAATATATATAAAAACAAATAGATAGATAAATAGATAATCAAATTGAGAGACAGATTGATAGACATATTCATAATTAGATTGATAGATATATTGATTGATTGATTAATTGACAGATTGATACACAAATTGAATGACAGATTGATAGACAGATTTATAGATAGATATATAGATTAATTGATAAACAGTTAAATAGACAAATAGATAAACTGATAGATAGATAGATAGACAAATAAATAGACAAATAGAAAAATAGATAGATAAACAGATAGATATATAGTAAGACAGACATATTGATTGATAGATTTAAAGACATATATAGATAATTAGATAGACATATAGATAGACAAAAAGCTAGAAAGATTGAGAGACAAATAGATAGACATATAGATGGCTGTTAGATAGATAGACAAATAGATAAGCAAATATATAGATATATAGTGAGACAAATAGATCAATAGATAGATAGATATGTAGATAGACAGATAAATAGGCAAATAGATATACAAATAGATAGATAGCAGATAGACATATATTTAGAAAGATATATACATACATAGATTAGTAGTCATTTAGATAGATAAATATATAGATAGACAGACAGATAGAGAGAGAGATAGATAAAAATATAGATAGATAGATTAAAACATAGATAGACATATAGATTGACTTGTAGATAGCCATTTATAATGATTGATAGATAGATAAATAGACAGATAGATAGTGTGATAGATAGATATATAAATATATATATATATATATATATATATATATGCAGATAGATAGATAGATAGATAGATAGACAGATAGATAGATAAATGGACCGATAGATAGACAGATATATAGTGAAATATATATACATATAAATATATAGAGAGACAAAATGAAAAATAGATAGATAGATTGCTATATAGATAGATAGATAGATAGATAGATAGAAAAATATATAGATAGATAGATATATAGATAGATAGATATATAGATAGATAGATATATAGATATACAAATAGATTAACAGATATATAGATAGATGAATATACATATATATAGAAAAATATATAGATAGATAGATAAATAAATAGATAAATAGATAAATAGATAAATAGATAGACAAATATATAGAGAGATAAATATTTAGAATAACAAATAGATAGACATATAATTAAATAGATATGCAGATAGATAGATAGATAAACAAATAAATAGAAAGATTGATTTATTGATTGATAGATAGATAGATCAACAGATAAATAGAAAGATAAATAAACATATAAATATTAAAATAGATAGACAGATAGATAGATAGACAGATGGATTTACATATAGATAGACAAAAAGATAGACAGATATATAGATAGATGGATATAGAGATATACATAAAGATAGATTGAAAGATGATAGATAAATAGATAGATAGCTAGATAGATTGATTAAAAGAATGATAGTCAAATTAATAGATAAATTGATAGATACCCAAATAGACATATAATTAGTTAAATAGTTAGAAAGTTAGATAAAAAATAAATTGAAAGATTGATTGATAGATCGATAGATAGATAGTTAGATAGATATATTAATAGATAAATAGACAAATAGACAAATAGATAGATAGATAGATAGATTGACATATAAGTATACCAATTGTTAGATAGATAGATTAAAATATAGATAGAAGATAGATATAAAAATTGCTAAATACATAGTTATAAAATAGATATACACATATATAGATAGATCGCTAGATAGATATCTATATATTGATAGATAGATAAATAGATAGATTGATATACAAATAGATATACATAAAGAAATACATATAGATAGACAAATAGATAGATAAATATATAGATGGTAGATAGGGAAATAAATAGATTACAAGATAGACAGACAGATAGATATAAAAATAGACAGATAGATAGTCAGATAGATAGACAGATAAATAGACAAAAAATATAAAGATAGATCGATATATGATATATTGATAGATTGGTAGATTGATAGACAAAAATATAGATAGATTGATATACAGATAGATATCACAGATAAATAGTCACTGAGAGAGAGAAAAATGATAGGTATATACATAAATAGATAGGCAGTGATATAGAATGAAAGATAGATATACAAATAGTTATAGATAGATAGATAGTTAGAATGATAATTAGATAGCTAGATAAATAGATATATATATATATAGATAGTTAGACAAATAGATAGATAGAAAGATAGTTATATAGATAAACTAAAAAATAGATAGAAAGATATTTTGATTGATCGACATATAGATAGACAGATACATAGATAGATAGTTAGATATATAGATAGATAGATATATTATTTGAAAGACATATAGATAAACGAATAGTTAGACAGATAGTTAGATATATAGATAGATAAATAGATAAATAGATTATTTGATAGATATATAGATAAATGAATAGATAGATAGTTAGATAGAAAAATAGATTAATAGATTAATAGATAAATATATAGATAGAAAGATAGATAGACATATAGGTAGATAAATAAATAGTTAGATAGATATATAGATAGATAGACAAATAGATATATAGATAGATAGACATATAGATACACAAATTGATTGATTGATATATAGATAGATGGATATACATATAGATAGACGAATAAAGAGATATATAGATTGATAGATAGATGGTTAGTTAGATTGATATATAAATATATAGCAAAAAAGATAGATAGATAGATAGATAGACAAATAGACATTATAAGAAAATGTTTATTTAGCTAGTGAAATTTAGCTAGGGATCAATCCCTAGCTAAAGTGCAATGGATTAGCGACGGAATATCGACTTAAATTTCACACAAAGAAAAGTCATGAATTTAGCGATGGAATTTTACTAGCTAATTACCACAAAAATATAGCGATGGATTAATTATAAAATTTTCCAAACTAATTTCATCCGGAATATAGCGACTGATTTAGAGACGAAATTTTCCTAAACTGATATATATATATATATATATATATATATATATATATATATATATATATATATAATTAGCTAGGGAATTTTCCCTAGCTAATTTAGCAAGGAAATTTTCACTAGCAGATTTTGCTAGAATAAATTTGCTAAATTAGCTAGGGAATTTTCCCTAGCTATTTTAATTTCAAAACTATTTTCAAAATTTAATTTATTTTACAATTTTTTAATTAAAAAAATTTAATATTATTTATACAAATTGAATAAAAAAGAAACTATAAATAATAATTTATAATAAACAAAAAATAAAATCATTTAATAATTTATTCTAATTCAATATTTTACATAATTAAAATAAAAAAATAACAAAATTTTATTACATCTTATTCATCAATGTATCTATCGATAATGCATAAAGTATAATCCATCCATACATTGATATTGATTTTTCTCCCTTTGCTCCTCCGATCACTAACTTTCTACTGTGAATAAGCTGTTTGAGTCATGGTGTGTCATGTCTAGTGAAAAATTCCTTCACTTATACAAACTTCCTATGGGGATCAATATATTTTCATATCTGCAAGAAATTAAAATCAATCAATCACATCAAAATAAATAAATAAAAAGATATGTTTTCATAAAAATATAATACTAAATTAAATATGTACATATATCATAGCATTTTACTCGTACACATATTACTATAGTATATGTACATATAAACTATAGTATTATGTGTACATATATACCGCATTTGTTGTCGTTGCTACTGTTGCCACTACCACGGCCGCTGCCACCGCTGCTACAGCTGCCGCCATTGTGGCCGCTGTTGCCACTGCTGCTACCGCCACTGCTGTCATTGTTGCCATTGCTACCACCACTACTGCCATTGCTTTCACCACTACCGCCGCTGCAGCCTCTACTACCACAACCATCGCCACCACTACCGCTGCTACAGTTGCTTATAATAAAAGTATTCCAAGCAATGATGCTCGACTGATGAACTTGAGATTGAGCGAGTTTTTGACAAGGCGGCGAGCTACCTCTCCCAAAATAGGACCTGATATTTTTCTTGGACCAGAATTACATGACATTACTTGAGCATCATCATCATTCTAAGACCTAGTACAATTAGAACCAATCATTGCAAAATCTAGAGCAAAAAAACTTATTTACTCATACGTTCGCTTTTTACCATGTGATAATTGCATATCAATACAATTACTAAGATTTTTAATACAAACCTTTTTCTTCCTGGCGGTCATAGACCAGAAATATCATACCAAAGCTTTATAAAAATACTAATATACATTGCTTTTATTACCTTCATCAATGAGCAATGCACGATGATATCCAGACCAGCTAAGCAATTATATATTCAAAAGTTTGTCTGTGTATAAATGTGTGTGTGTGTATATGACAATATATACATGTCTACAAATAAATATATGCACCCACTTATGTACATACTCGGTATATACCTACGTATATACTCAGTATATACGTACGTATATACCGATGTATATTCATACTTATATACTCGGTATATGTACATATATAGTGCACGTCATGCACCACATGACTCTAAAAAGAAAGATCAACACACCACAAGAGCTAGCACATGAGGCAAAGTATTGCACTGCCAGATAATCCAACTATGCATGGTAAGTAGAAACCTAGTATCATTAACAAATTGCATAGGCTTCGGACTTTACGAAAACTAATTGACAAATAGAAAATAAAAATAGTTGCCCGGTGAAAATTAAGATAGTAAATGCCCAGACAAATAGATTTTTTTTCTTCCAAAACAAAACAAAAAAATAACACGTGCCGAACCAAAACAAAACAATCTCTAATGACCATGATGCTAATTCAATCATAACATGCTTTCTATTTTATAAATCTAACATGCTCTCGAAGATAAATTTTCATCATGTATTTCTTCTTATGTGTGGCATTGTACTCGGTCTCTTTTATAGATTTGGTTTCATTAGGAATGAGGCACCTAAACGAATGTATTTATATTATTGAACATGATATCAAAGTGGGGGAAATAAAAGTGATAATGCCGCCACCACCACCATATTTCAGCTAACATGTTGGAGACTGCCCCAAGACACCTAATGTATTTTTTAAAGAACAAAACTAACAGTGTTTGAAGCATGCCATCAATATAAAGCACTACACTACCTAGACTAGATACAAGTGAAATAAATAATACATAAATTAAAATAGTGCAATAGATATGATTATTATATATATTCATCACCTCAAACTTAATAGAAAAAATAAATTAAGATACTCCATATAATTCTCATTAAAATCTTTGCCAACAATTGTGATGTGAATGGTTATTGCCTGGCCCAGCACGTGCTCAACCTAGAATACCCTAGGTTTGAACAAGGAGAGCCAGGCATGCTCTCATCAGGGCCTGGCCATGGCACCTGGTCCACCTAACAAGGGCCCAGGCCCTAGACCCTAGACCCTTGTGGGCCATGTCCCTTGGATAGTGTGTGTAGGTAGCAAGTGCTAAGCACGATGGCATCATTATATCAATATATTATACATAACATAGAAGTGTGAATTGTTATGTGTATCCATATATACACATAATATAATTATTGTGTATTACAATATACAAAATACATACATAATGAATAGAGAATGTACATACAATGTGTATATATACTCATATTGAATATATACATATACACATTGTATATAGATAGAAATTATTGTGTAGATACATGTATACATAATGTAAATACAAAATATATACATACATACCTAGTATTTAGAAAATTTAAAATTATGAATTAAAAAAATTAAATAACATTAAAAAAAATTCTTTAATTTAAAATAATAATTAATACTTATAAAATAAAAAATGGTAATATAATCTTTCAAAATAAAACTAAAACATAAAACATTTTACAAATCATTTAGTCATAAAGTGATAAAAATTATAAGATCATTTTCAATCTAACTATTATGATCTGAACAACTTTTAATTTTATCATATACTTCATCATATCTACTTTGTTGTAATGTAGGAATTTGATCCTGAAGTCTCATCCTTGTATTATCTTAATCATTCTATCTTAACAAATTTTCAATAATATTGATTGTAATTTGATTTTCCAATCTAAAATAATATTCACAATCATAAATACGATAGACTTTAATATACAATAAACACAGTAAAGATCAGAAAATCACGAGACATTTTAGATATCATGAAAAAAATTTTATATAATTTTTACAAAGTCAATGCATCTAAATTCTTTATATCCTCTAAAAAAGTAGAACAATAATTGATGTCTAATTATTTTAACAAGTGATTTTTATAGCTCTAAATTATCACTAACCTTTAACTTATTTGAATTAACTTTTTATTCATATCTAGAACAATAAAGATGATAACAAATTATTCATTTATAAAATATGAATATATGAATATATTCATATATTTAGATAAAAATGACTTAAGTTTATATATTCCATGAATCAAATAACATTAATACATTATTGTACATCCTGACATATTCAATGTTATTTGATGTCGATTTAACATGTATATTTAATGAAATCTCATGATTTTTTTTGTATTGAATCTATTTAGTTTTATTGTACTTCCTAGGTTCTAATTTCACATGGTGCAACAACTGGAAGAGAAGGAAAGCGATCTGGTCTAGCCTGGATCGAGTTCTATTTAACACTAAATGGGTGGACAAGATTGGCAGAATAAAGGTCAGGCATCTCAACAGAACATGCTCGGACCATAATCCTTTGCTTATAACATTTGAAAATAGTGAAGGGAAACATAAAGGATTTATGTTTAAAAATATGTGGGGAATGCATAAAGGGTATGATGGCATAGTAAAGGAATCATGGGAAGAACATGGTTCAGGTAATCCTTTGCAAATTTTAGCGAAGAAATTACACAACTTAAGGCATGCATTAAGCAAATGGAACAAGGAGATTTTTGGAAAAATCAACAAAAGTATTCAGGATTTGGAACATGAAGTGTCTACCTTAGAAATGGAGTTTGATCAAAAAGATGATAGCTCAAGTATCCAGCTGAACAAGGCCAAAGCTGAATTAAGACTGAGAATGCATATGGAAGAAGTTTTTTGGAAGCAAATGGCGAGAATCAAGTGGTTAAAAGATGGAGATAAAAATACAAAATTCTTTAATGTAATGGCTAAAGTAAGAATTCAAAAACAAAAAATAAAAGGGTTAAAAGCTTCTAATGGTAAAAGGTTAGATAAAGAAGAGGAGATAAAAAATGAATTAGAAGAATATTTCAAAAATTTATTATGTAAGCCATTTACTCCGAGAAAAAACACATTAATTCAAAATATTGAGAGAAAAGTCTGAGAAAATGATAATAAAATTTTAGAAGAATTCCTAACAGAAGAAGAAGTCAAAGAGGCAGTTTTCAATGCAAATAAAGATAGTGCTGTAGGTCCTGATGGATGTAACAATGGGATTTTCCAGTGCAGCTGGAACATTATTAAAAACGAGCTAGTCACAGCCATTGCTTGGATTTTTGTAGGAGCAGAAATCACAAAAGCATGGACTATTTCTTTTATTGTTTTGGTTCCTAAGAAATCTAACCCACAGACAGGAGAAGACTACAGGCCAATTAGTTTATGTAATTCAATCTATAAGATATTAGCTAAGGTTATTTAGAGCAGACTTAATAAAATCCTCCCATCTATAATATCGATAGAACAAACAGGATTTGTTAAAGACAGATTGATGATGGAAAACATCAATCTAGCTTCAGAATTGATTAGAGAGATAGGAGCTAAGTCAAGAGGATGTAATATAATATTGAAACTAGATCTTTCTAAAGCATTTGATAGGGTGGAATATGAAATATTATGTTATTTAATGAGAAAAATGGGTTTCTCGGAATTTTGGATAGATTTAATACACAGATGTATATCAGGCGTATGGCTTAAAATACTTATAAATGGTCAAGCAGGCAAAGAATTTAAAACTTCAAGAGGACTTAGACAGGGGGATCCCCTTTCACCTTCCCTTTTTAATATATATCTAGAACTTTTTATTGTACATTTGAAAAAGGAAATGAGTGAAGGGAAAATTGTTAGATATAAGCAACCAAGAAACACACCGACGGTGTGCTGCTTGGCGTATGCAGACGATATTATAATTTTCTCAAATGCTAGTAACCGATCCATAAGACATATGATGAAATTATTAAATACAATGGAAGAAGAAACTGGATAGATGCTGAATAAAAATATATGTCAATTTATGATAGAAGAAAAATCTTCTGAAAATATAGCTCAAAAGATAAAAAATATCACCGGATTCATACATAAAAAGGGTGCGCTAATGTATCTTGGATGCCCGATCTATGAGGGAAGGCTGAAGGGGGAATACCTAGCATTCCTAGTAGAAAAATTAAGGTGAAAGATGGCAGGTTGGAAAGAAAATCTGCTAAGCATGGCAGGAAGAGTTACTCTTATCACACATTTATTGCAGGGGTCACTGACACATACTCTAATGTCTTTACAGCCACCGAAAACTATCATAAGAAAACTAGAAAAAGAAATATCAAACTTCTTATGGTGAAAAAGTGGAAGTAAAAATAAGCTACATTGGAAAAAATGAGAATACCCATGCTTTCCGTTAAAAGAAGCTGGCTTGGGCTTTTTAAATCTCAATGATATAGCAAAAGCTTGGGCCTGCAATAACTGGTGGAGAATTAAAAATAATAAAAACAATAGCCTATGGGTGGCATATATAAAAGCTAGATACGGACTAGGTAATAATGCCTTTAATAATACAAAAAGAGCGTCAAAAATTTGGAATTTAATTTACAAGCAGATAAATATGGTGGAAAATCATTCCATATTAACTAAAAGTAGATGAAAATGGTCCTTAGATGCTCAAGGAAAATTTACATTAAAAAGTGTTAAAGAGCTTATCAGAACTAAAATGATTCCACAATTGATTTTTGAAGAAGCATGGAAAAAGGAACTTCCACAAAAAATAAACATTTTTATGTGGAAACTCCTCTCAAAAGCCATCTCGATTGATGAGCACATTCAAAAGAAAGGTATAAGATTAGCATCTAGATGTGAATGTTGCAACCAAGATATAGAAAGTATGGATCATCTATTTTCAACAGAAAAGATAGCTAAAAACATATGGAAGAAACTAGAAATAGATGTTGAGTTAGAAAAAGGCTCGGATGTACTGATAGAAAGAATAAAAATAATGGAAGGAAAGTAAAATGAAGAACAAGATCATCAAATGGCTAAGGATATACATTTCTCACATTACTGTATGGTGTCTATGGAAAGCAAGAAATAAAAGTAGATTTGATGGCATTCTAATGAATGCGGTAAATATTCTAGAAGAAATTAAAATAGAATGTGCATTTATCTCAGCCTATAGCCCTATTAAGCTTGGAAGTGTAGTAATAGATGAAAATAGGAAAGAATCTTGTGGTCTAATTACAAGGACAAAGGAAAGACCAGAAATTAAAATTATCAGATGGAAAAAGCCTCAACATAATGGTCTTGTATTAAATACGGATGGGAGCTTTAAAATGGATTTGGGAGCGGCAGGTGGAGGGGGGGTTATAAGAAATGAGGAAGGCAAAGTGATAAGAGCATTCACAATGAATGATTTAGCCTCCTCCGCCTTAGATGCAGAGGTTATGGCTTTGTATAAAGGTTTACAAATATGTAAACATAATAATTTTCAGAATATTCATGTGCAAGTCGATTCGAGTTTATTAGTAGATTAATAGGAAAAATAGAGCTATGGAAACTAGAAGAAGATATTGATAAAATTAAAACTCTACTAATAGAACTTAAAGGGAAAATTATACATATATTTAGAGAAGCGAATGCTTTGGCAGACAAATTAGTAGAATAGGGTATAAAAAGATGTTTTCAAGAATTTGAAGAGAAAGATATCCCTGACAAATACAAAGGATTAATAAGTTTAGATAAAATAGGTTTCCCATATATTAGAATTCAAAAAAACAAAAAGTAAAAATTAGATCTAAAGGATAAAGAGGGGAAGAGAATAATTTTTTTTTTAAAAAAGCTGATATACTAAAAATAAAAAAGATAAATTTTGCAGATACATACTCTTTTATAGGAGGAGTTCATCAAACAAGTGAAGAGCCACCCCTGTCCTGTGGGGAGGGCAATAAAAGAAAAAAAAATGTTAGCTTGGGATATTGAAAATTTGTTTTGTTTGGTGATTTTTAGACAGGTTAAAGATTTAAGGAGTAGTGAAAGTAAAGCTGCTGTAAGGCTGGATTTTTCTGCTTTTTTTTTGTTTGTTTCTGGTTTAAAGATAGCGTTAAACGGGCCATCAATCCATGCTCTTTTTAACTAAAGTAATCTAGAATTAGCAAGAGTCTGCAATAGTCATGTGTTATGTATTTCAAACAGCTCTAAAGTCATGTGTTAGGTATACAAAGGGGGATAAGAAGTCTGTAATTTTTAGAATTTATGTGCTATGTTTTAAATAAAAGGACCTAGGAAAGGTAAGTGTCTAGTTTAGGAGTTCGGCAAGGATCAAGATGCGGCTAAGCGGACTTGAAACAGCTCTTAAGAAGAAAGTTAAAAGCTATATCGGAGAATTAAGAAAGACAAAAGAAGGAACAGACAGCATGTAGAGAAAAGGCTCGGTAGAAACTCGTGTAGCATGGTGACAAGGTAATTTAAAAAGTGGAAAATAATTTTTTCTTTCAGGGAAATAGGGCATATACAGCATAGAGAAGGGGAAATTTGGAAAAGAGTAGCGATGATCTATGGAGTGCTAGGAAAACAAAAGATGGAAGCCTTGAGCAAAGTAAAGTTTGAAGAATCATATAATTTTTTTACTTTTGGAAAGCTCCTAGTTAGCACTAGGAAAATCCCATTATTGCTAGTTTTAGAAACGAGATATGGATGTAAGAGGGAAAAAGGTAGAAATAGTTTGTATAAACGGTATTCCTCCACCAAAAGAAAGGGATAAAATTAATAAACAAACCTTTAAAAAAAGATGTATTGTAAACTTTCATGAAAATATCAACAATTTGGTTATAGGAAAGATGACAGAGTTAAAGATGTTGAACATGACATTTTCATGAATAAAATGGTTGTCAATTTCAATGTTTTTGATGCAAGCACTAAACATATGATTTTGTAATAAGTGAATAACATTTTGATTGTCACAAAGGAGGAGATGTTGATGTTCGGGTTGAATGCCAATGTCATGGAGAAGATATTGGAGTCACATGAAATCAACAACAGTAGTGACCATGGAGCAATATTATGTTTATACACTAGAGTGATAGATAGTATGTTACTTTTTGGAACCAAACTTAATGTATTTTCATGAATAAAATGATAGTTAATTTCAATTTTTTGATGCAAGCATGAAAAATATGATTATGTAATAAGTGTGAATAACATTTTGATTGTCATGAAGAAGGAGAGGGTGACATTCAGCTTGAATGCCAATGTCACTGAGAAGATATTGGAGTCACATGAGATTAGTAACATTAGTGACCATGGTGTGATATTATACTTTTGCACTAGAATGGGAGATATTATATTACTTATTTGAAGCAAAATTAATGTATTTTGATTCAATAAAGATGCAAAAACTAAAAGTAATTTATTGAGTTAAAAGGATGACTTACCTAATCTACAATACAAAAGGCATTAAAAGTAAGTGAAATTTATAATAAATATCTCAAACCACATGTGAGGGTTTCCTTGATGCAACTAAGTATGTGTTTGACTACATGAAAGTCAATGGTTGGATTTTAGAAGTGTTGACTGACTACGTTTATAGCATAACTATGATCAAGGCGAGTTAAAGTGAGACATTGAAGGGACCCACAAAGTCATTGGTAAGTTATAGGATTAGTGAGATGCTCATCATCTGGAAGAGGAGTATTTTTGTGGGCAATGGCAAAATTAATTTGTGTAGCATCAAGCATGTTTGTTTTAACTAACAGGTCATGTGCTAATTTAGTTTTAGTAAGCAAAGGGGCATCAGGAAATTTTTAACCTTTATCCCCAAAAAATAATTGAGATTGCATAAATACTTCAAATAGAAATCATCATTCAGTCAAGTAATGAGTTAATGTATAAAAAAGATGTCATTACCAATAAGAATTATGTCATCAAGATAAATAAGAAAGAGGACAAGATTATTAAGTGTGATAAATGAATAAAGAGTTATCAGTTTGAGTGAATTTAAAACAAAAAAAAAGGATTTTCGACAAAAGTTTAGCAACCCAAGGACAAGGGGCTTGTTTAAGGCCATATATAGACTTATGTAGAAGACAAACACAATGCAGACAGATTGTTCTCACAAAACTAGGATATTATTTCATGAAAAACATCTCAAAGAGATAATCAATTAGGAAGGGATTCTTGACAATAGAGAGGATGAGATGACTAGTGGTAGCCTGACAAGTCTAGGAATTTGGTAAAATCTCTTAGCAACTAAACATGCTTTAAAGTAGTCAATCATATCATATTCTTTGAATTTGGTGCAATGTACCCATTTGTTGCCAATAACTTTAAAGGCCTAAGTGTTACTAGCATGAATAGTAGCAAGTTCTTGCATGGAAGCAATGCTGATGGAGAACCTTGAAAGTATTTTTTTAGTGTCTTAGGATCATTGCTAACAATAAAAATAATTCTTGAAAACTATTCATCAAGATTAGAAAAACTTGTAATTGAAAGACTATGAAAGAAAGATAATTCATTTTTTATATAAAGAAAATAAATATCATTAAAGACTACGTGTTGAGAAATGTAAATCCAATTTTATGGTGGATCAAGACATCTATAACATTTGGGTAAAAAATTATATCCTAAGAAAGAACAAGATACAACATTTTTTGAAGATTTGTGCATGTTAGAGGTTTTTAAATAAATAAAGAAGAGCATACCAGAAACACATAAGATATAGTAACTTGGATGGAAGCTAAATAATTTTAAAATATGGATAATTATTACCAATAAAAGAGATATGTAGTCTATTAATAAGATAAGACATAAGTAGCAATTAAGAAGGTATCAACTAGACTTTAAATGGACATTAGCATGGAAAACAAGAGTCAAACTTATTTCTACAATATGTCTATGTTTTATCTCAGATAATCACCTAATTCATTTTGTTCATTGTATGTAAATATGATATTTATTTTATCACATATTGAAGCAAATGATTTGAAAAATTACTTGAAGAAAACTCATCTCCTCCATCATATTACAATGTTTTTATCAAAAATTTTTTCAACAAACATTTGAAAATGTTGAAAACATGGGTAAAAATTAGATTTGTATTTTAAAGGATATACACAAATGTATCGGATAAAATCATCAATAAAAATAACATTGTATTAAAGTTTCTGTGTGGAAATAAGAATATTGGGCCAATTATATCACTGTGAATTTTTTCAAGATGAAAACTCATAGTAGTTTTTGATTTATTAAATAAACCTTTGCGATAGTTTCCAAGTTGATAATTAGTGCAAGGAGTATCCTTAACTATCCAATTGGAAATAGTAATAACTTTTTTATTTTTCTAAATTTTTTAAAAAGGCATAATTAGGATGCACTAAACAAGCATACCAAATTTTTGAGTATACTACTTGAGATTTTGTAATAATATGAGTTTCAATTTTTTCATGTTAAAGGATAAAAAGAATTCTTATTTATGATAATATGTCATTATCTACTGTATAGATTCATTGATAAAAAAACTAAAAAAGTTAAATTCAAATAACAATCATTGTCATGAATACGTTGACTAACAACTAATTAATTTTCTTTTATCTCAAGAACTACTAAAACATCTTTAAAATTTAATTTATCATGATGAATGTTAAGAGATACATTACCAGCATAGTACGTAATTAGTAATGCTTCTCTATCTCCAACAAGAATGCGATCATTACCAAAATAAGGTTTCAAAGTTTTTTATGTAATTCACATATGAGGATACTCAGCTTTGTGAATAGCTGAATTTTAACTCATAATTTTCCAAGGGAATCCAGCTAGGTGAAGATGACATGCTCAAGGATGTGAATTTTAAATTATCATAACTTAGGTTATCTAGAACTTTTTGAGTTATGTGGAAATAAGTGTGAGTAATAATTTGTAATAATTCTTCCTATCCTCTACTTATTTTTTTACAAATCATACTTTTAGCATATTTAATGCTCCTAGTAGATTGAATAATCTAATTTCATATAATAATAATAACTTTCTAAAATGAGATATCATCTCGAGAGGAGATATTCCAAATATCATATGAGGCAAGATAGTAATGATGGATCCAATGGATCTATAATGAATTCTATTTGTTATTGATACATAATAGTTTCTTAATGAAAAAAAATATTATTCTTTGGGTTGATCAAAAGAAGACCCAACCCACTGTAGAAAATAGGTTTAAAAACCATGCTCCATGAGATCTTGTGCCTATATATATCTCTCTCTATTGTTGGGGAGCCCTATAAAAATCTTCTACACAAGTTATCAATGGAAATGACAATAGCCTGAGGGATGAGGAAGAGTAAAAACTTGTATCCTCAATTCCTTGGATGATTGAATGCAACAACTCTATCCTCTTTGTGACAGACAATAATTTTTCAGCCCACAGTTGTATTATAGAAGAGATCTCATGGACTAGAGAAGAATTGTGAAGTCATCAATCTACTTGATGATTATGGAACTCCCATAAATATAAAAGGAAATTTGATGTGTGAGAAATCAAAATTAATAATGATTAATTCGTGGTGCTCAAGTTTTATCCCTCCAACGAAGAAGTTTGATTCGGAGGGATTACCATGTAGTCCTAATGGTTCAAAAAATAATTAAACACTATCTAATAAGGAATGAATAGAAGATCATTCTCTTTTTGAAAAAAAAAAGATAAAGATCATCTATATACATAAGATGAGAAATTTATTGTTTAGTATATCATGGATGGAAGAAAAATATAGTATTTAGTGGTATAATTAAATTGTTTTCATACTTATTCCATAGCAATAATAAAGATGTGGAGAAATAGTGGATCATCATAAGTTAGATCTTTTCTTTCCTTGAAAATACTCATGCATATGCCCATTTATCATTAGGGAATAGTTGGTGGTTGAAATACACAGATAAAAAAATTGATGATCTCATTCGGGAAGCCTAGTGCATGCAACATCTCAGTTATGAATATCTAATTTACCATGTCAAAGATCTTTTGCAGGTCTATCTTGATAAAACACCTAGGAGATATACCTTTCCTTGTATATCTCCTAATGTTGAGCAAGAAAAAATTTATTCATTATTAACCTTACTTTGTATACCAAATTTGGGGCAATAAAATCATTAACTATAGACTTGATTTATGAAAGTATTAGTTTAAATATGATATTGTTAATGAAATTACAACAAGAAATCAATCTATAATCTTTAATAGTAGATGCATGAAAAGATTTAAGAATTAAAACAATACATGCATGATTGATATGTTCCAAGATTTTTCCATTAAGAATAAATGCTTATCATGCATTAGTAACATCTTGTCTAATATAACTCCTTTTGTGTTTACAAAATTTCAAGGAAATCCCATCAGACCCTAGGGATTTTAAATCCTTAGTATTAAAAAGGGTAATTTCTATTTTTTCATAGAAAAATGATAAAGACAATTTCATAAACACTCAAGGGTCAAGATCATTCGAAACTTGACTACATACAGCTAGATAAGAGGGGGATTGTATGTAGTCCCAAAAATATTTTGAATATTATTTGTGAATTTTAATGTCACTCCTTCTAAAGATCTAGTAGGGTCCCCATTTCCATCGATGATAGAGACAATATAATTATTTTGCAACCTTGAGTTAATCATGGCATGAAATGTAACACCCAAAAAAATGATTTGGGCAAATGAATAAGATAAATATTTGGTTAAACCAAACTTGGGGTTTTTTAAGAAATGAAGAAATGATTAAATGATAATTGATAAATATTAAATGATATATGATTATATGGATAAATTTCAAGTGCAAATGAATATGTAAATATATAATTGAATATTATATGTTAAATAAGAAATTGACCAAATCTGAAAAATTAACTAATAGAAAAAGTGCAAAATATAAATTTGGTAAATGAGGACCTAAGGGTCATATATGAATAAATTAATATGTCTAAGTATGATTATGAGAAACTTAAAATGAAAATAAAATAAATATGGGTTATATTATATTCATATATTCTCATAATATATGAATATATTATGAGAAACTTGTTATCATCTAGACATATATAAGGTATAGAATATATATGTCTAAAAAGTAAAATTAACTCATATTCAACAAACCAACCTGTCACTTACCTCTAACTTATTTGAATTAAAAAGGTATCATCTTCAGATATTTCATAATCATAATTTCATTAAAAAAATACTTATTTTTTTAATATTCAAATAAATTTTTTAATTAATCATTGATTTTACTTTTTTATTTTTATAGCTAATTAATCCCTCATCTAAATGTAAAAAGTTTTTATAGTTATACATATAGTAAGATACAATTATTTATAGTTATATATTATTATACATATAGTACATATAATTATAAATAATTATATATAATTAAACATATTGTTATATGTAGATATATCCATACAAGTAGTTATATGTAGTTGACCATAAATATATACAAATATATAGATTTACATATATGTATACATATATTTATACATAATTACAAATATAGTCATATATTATTATATAGAGTTTTATATAGTTATACAAATATTTATATATAGGTATACACATATAGTTTAGTAGCTGATTTAATAGATGAAGTGTTTTAGAATACTACAAACCTTGCAAATTATTGATTTAATGCAAACCTTGTGAAATTTTGCTTCACTAAAAACACTATCTCATTATTTTGAAAACCTTAATGTCATAAATATATAATATTATAATATATATGTACATTTATACTGTAGTATATATATATATATATATATATATATTTTAATAGTTTGTTTTATTATTAATATTAGCCCCCTCTTTTGGCGGAGGAATACCATTTTTACAAGCTAATTCTACCCATACCACTTTTACACCCTTCCTACTTATAACCTAAAATCAAAGTATTTCTAATATAATTCGATGAAAGATACAATTTCAAGAATTTTAAAGATTTTGCCTTCATAGCAAGGCTTTCTTTAAATTCTAAGAAATGGCAATGAAGCCCTCCCCCTTTTTTTCGCGTGCTGGGTTGTGACCCATTTTGCCCGAGTCTGTTTTACTGCATCTTGGTCTACTCCATTAATCGAGCTCCTTCGAAGCCTTGCGCGTCTGCAACAATCCTCACCTACAGCACACCTTCATTAAGTGGGCCCCTGCTCCATTAAACGAGCTTCTGCTCCATTTGATGAGCCCCTGCTCCATTAGGCGAGCTTCTACGCGAGCTCCTGCGCGAGCTCCTGCACGAGCTCCTGCTCCATTAAATGATCTTCATTAAGTGAACTCTAGCCTGGTCTTGCCCGATAGCCTCTTTCCTTGCCAAACTACCATAACCTGTTGCAGTGTTTGCCTCCTTCATTTGCTTTTTCCTGTTGGAGCATTTGCCTCTCCGCTTCTCTGTCACACCTAGCTACCATAACCTTCCTACCCTCTTCCCTTTCCAAACCTTTACATACAATAGACTCCATGGCTCTTAATAACACATAGCCATTTACTTATATTACTGACATTTCAATTTATTAAATCTAATATCAAAAAAACATTATAACCCCATGCGAGCCTTGATATCCAACATTTAAAGAAGCTATCTGTTAACCTGAAACTCAAGCATATCACAGCACAACAGCACAGCACAAACTCTAATTTCAAACAGAAAATTTATTAATTAGTTCAAATGTAGCATGGCACTGAATACGAACCTGCAACTCAACATAACCACAATCTAACACCCCTCAGAACCAAGGTGTCATCTATATTTTGATGGGCTGCATCATACATTGTGACCAAAATTTCTAATGTCCATCTACAACAAGTTCAGTATATATAGCACAAACCTGAATGTTCTCCCGATCGAACTAGGGTGAATCTAAATATTCAGTATATATAACACAGATTAATGTTCAGGTAACACCGACCTGAGTATTCACCCCACAGGACTAGGGTGAACCTTAATCAATTCTGATTTGTTTCTATAGTTATTAACAGAACCATATACAACACACTTTTTGGATACGAATATCAAGTTATTTTTAGCACCTCTCAGGACCAAGGTGCTTGACTGCTTTATACATTCTGCCAGTGTAAACATAAATAATTTTCTACGTTGTTAAAGATCACAATGCAGCACAAACCTGAGTATTCACCCCACAGGACTAGGGTGAACCTTGATCTGGCCTCTCAGACAGAAAGTGGCCTCCCTTTGGACTTTCATTCAAAGAGTGAGTCTCCCTTCAGCGGGGAGATATGTTATTTACTTTCTCCTGCATTTTAAAAGTATACCTACCCGGCCAAACATGCAGCCTTTTAAATGTGTGGCTTATATTTTTTTTAATAATAAAAATTCCATGAGGCTATAAGTCTACCTTCACTTTCATATTGTCTACCTTTTAATTTTTATTCTTTTGGATTCTGATATATGGGAATCCTATTTTATCTAGATTTATCAAGCCTTTGAGCCTCTCTGGGATATCATTCCCTTCAAATTCCTGCGCCCCATTTCTTCCACCTTCATTTGCTAATTTATCTACCAGCGCATTCGCTTCTCTAAAAATGTGTTTTATTTCACCTTTTAATTCAATGAAAAGTTTTTTGATATTGTTAATTTCTTCTTCATACTGCCATAAGTCTAATCTGCTTTCTACTAGATCCACCAATATTTTCGAATCAACTTGCACTTGAATCTTTGAGAAATTATTTTCTTTACAAATTTGAAGACCCTTATATAGAGCAAGAATCTCTGAGTGCAGTGCTGAAGATGCTGTGTTTTTTAATGTGAAGGCTTTCAGCACCCCTCCTTGATCATTTCTTATAACCCCTCCTCCACCTGCCGCTCCCATTTCTCTCTTGAAACTCCCATCCGTATTCAATGCTAATCTTCCCCGTAAGGGTTTGTTCCATCTTACTATATCTATGTCTGGCATCTTTCTTATGATTGTTACCATACCCCATGCCTTTTTTCTATTTTCATATAGTCATATCTTTATCAATCTTATTGGATTGCAAGTAGAAATAAATGAGCTTTCTTTTTTAACTTCTTCTAATATATCCTTAGTATTCATTCTGATATTTTCAAATCTACTTCTATTTCTAGCTTTCCATATGCACCATACCACAATGTGCGGGATATAATTTTTTATCCAATTTAAAATTTTATTCTTTGATCTTTTTTTTGACCATTTATCTAGTCTATCTCTCAAGTTATATGTACTAATTTTTATATCTACGTCAATTTCTAAAATATTCCATAATCTCCTAGCAATTTTTTCTGTATAAAATAAGTGATTGGTACTTCCTTTCTCCTGTTGACAGCATTCACATCTAGAAGCTAGCCTTATTCCTTTTTTCTGAATGTTGTCATCTACCGGTACAATATTTGAGAGCAATTTCCACATAAAAATAGTTATTTTTTTTGTGGCAGTTCTTTTTGCCATACTCCTTTGAATTGTGAAGGCCTTTTTTTCCATACCAGAAATTTTGCGCTTTTAAGTGTAATCATCCCCTGCGGATTCAAGTTCCATTTCCACCCACTTTTAGTTAAAATTGTATGATCTTCTACTGTGCTTTGCTGCTTGCGCATTAATTTCCAGCTATTTGAAGCTTTTTTTTTGTGTTTGTAAATGCATTATTACCTAGCTTATATTTACTGCTTATATATGCTACCCACATGCTTCCATTTTCTTTCAAACTCCACCAGTTCTTGCATGCCCATGCTTTGGCTAGATCATTTAAACTAATAAAACATAAGCCTGGTTCTTCTTTTGGATAACATAAATCTTCCCATTTTTTCCAATGCAACTTATTTCTTCATTCTTTTTTCCCCCATAGGAAATTAGCCATTTTCTTTTTAATTTTCTTATTAAGCTTTTTGGTGGTTGTAAGGACATTAGAATGTACGTTATCGATCCTTGTAGCACGTGCATTATTGATAACATCCTTCCTGCCATATTTAATATATCCTCTTTCTAGCCCGCAATTTTTTTTATTTTATTTTCCACTAAGAAGAAAAAATATTTATTTTTTACTCTGCCTTCATGTATCGGGCATCCCATATACATTAATGCTCATGTCTTTTGCCTAAATCCTGTAATCTTTTTTATTTTTTGAGCAATAATTCCTGGTGCTTTCCTTGCTATCATAAATTGACATTTATTTTTGTTTAGTTCTTGACCTGATTCCTCTTCTAATATTTGCAGCAAGTTCATAAGATTTTTCATAGAGTGACTACTGGCATCTGTGAATAAAATCACATCATCCGCATACACCAAGAAGCTTACTAAAGGTGTAAATCTAGGCTGCTTATAAGTAAGAATGTTACCCTTTTTTACTTCCTCTTTTAGATTTATTATAAAAAGCTCTAAATATATGTTAAATAAGGAGGGAGATAATGGATCTCCCTGTCTTAACCCCCTTGTTGGCTGAAATTTTCTGCCTACCTTTCCATTTATAAGCATTTTAACCCATATACTAGAAATGCACCTGTACATGATATCTATCCAAAATTCTGAAAATTCCATCTTCCTCATTATAAAACATAAAATGTCCCATTCGACCATATCGAATGCTTTTGACAAACCTAGTTTTATGATTACATTATGGCCTCTCACTTTAGCTCCTATTTCCCTTATCAATTCTGCCGCTAAATTGATATTTTCCATCATCAGCCTATTTCTAGTGAAACCTGATTGTTCAGGCGATATAATTTTGGGGAGTATCTTGCTAAGCCTATTTTGGAGTATTTTAGCTAAGATCTTGTAAATTGAATTCTATAGACTGATTGGTCTATAATCTTTTCCTTTTTGTGGGTTTTCTTATTTGGCTATTAATACTATATATTAACTACTCCATGCTTTTGTGATCTCCGCACCCACAAATATCCAAGCGATGGCTGCAACTATTTCATGTTTGATTATATTCCAGCTACGCTGGAAGAAACCATTGTTCCAGCCATCTGGGCCTGCCGCACTATCTTTATTAGCATTAAATATGGCTTCCTTCACCTCTTTTTCTTTTGGGGGTAATTCTAACATTTCATTATCTTATGCCGTGACTTTCTTTTCAATTTTTTCCATTAGAGTACTTCTTCTTCTTGCGTTTGGCCCGCTAAAATAGCCTCTGAAAATACCTTCTAATTCATTTTTAATTTCTTCCTTTTATCTATCCATTCCCCATTTTCTTTTTTTAAATCCTTTTATTCCTATTTTTTGATTTCTTATTTTTACCATCGTGTTAAAAAACTTTGTGTTTTTTTCTCCATCCTTCAGCCACTTAATCTTAGCTCTTTGTTTCCAGAGAACTTCCTCCATATGCAGTTTTAGCCTTAGTTCTGCTTTTGCTTTGCTAAGCTCCATTCTAGTTGTGCTATCTTGCCTTTCTTCCTGCTCCATTTCTAGGGTGATTACTTTTTGTTCAGATTCCTGAATATTATTGGTTATATATCCAAAAACCTTTTTATTCCACTTATTAAGTGTCTTACGCAATCTTCTTAGTTTATGTGCCAGTATTTGCATGGGGTTACCCAATACCTATTTTTTCCATGTTTCTTCTACTACAACATCAAAGTCTTTATGCATTCCCCACATGTTTTGAAACTTAAAACCACTATGTCTTTCTTCTTTTTTTTTGAATTGTCACTATGATCGGGCTATGATCTGAGCATGTTCTAATTAGATGGTGTACTTTTACTCCCCCCATCTCCTCCAGCCATTGTGCATTAAATGGCACCCGATTGAACCTGGACTAAATTGCCCCTCTTCTTCCAGTTTTTACACCAAGTGTAATTTGAGCCCAAAAATTCTGCCTTCAATAGCTTTGCCTTGTCAATAGCATCATTAAAATGTGCTATCACAACCGGGTCGGGGGAACTTCCACCTTTTTTTCAGTGATTTTCTTAATCACATTAAAGTCCCCCCCTTTTACCTATGGCAATCTCATTGTAGTTAATTTTTCCATTTCCAGCCAGAGCTTCTTTCTTTCTTCTTTCGCATTACTTGCATAAACTGCAAAGAAGAGGAGCTCTGGTTGCATACCTATTTTAAAACTAACAATTTGTTCATTATCTACAAAAATTTCCATGTCCAATGAGTCATTCCACAGGACCTAAATTTTGCTATTACAGTTTGAGAATGCCTTATGCAATCCTATCTTAGCTTTATATTTTTCAAGCTGATTTTTAGCTACCATCGGTTCCGCTATTATTAATATTTTAATTTTATGAGTTTTAATTAGTTTTCTAATTATATTTATTGTAGGAGTGTTCGCTACTCCTCTTACATTCCAGAATATGTTATTAATCATATCTAGGTGAACTTAGCTTGTGCCCTAGTGGTACGTTTAGAGTCATATTTTATATTTAAATCTTTTTTCGCGTGTCTTGGTGGTTTGGTAATGCTTGGTGGAGCTTGCTCCTTTTTTTTGAGATATATTTTTTCCAGACTTTTTTCTAAGTTCTTAATTTCTTGTATTGCATTTTCTCTGTTTATTGGAATGGATCTAGGATGCTCATTCAGAACTGAATCATCCTTTGGAGGGTTTATGTCCAGCACTTGTTCTTCCTTATTATGACTGATAAATGGCCATCTTTTAACCTCTAAGTCCTCCTCCGATAGGTGGTCATCCTCCACCTAGTTATAACTATCTATATGATTTCTTAAGCTAAACTCTTTTTTCTTTTCCTTTTTTCTTCCTCTAATCCCTACCTCTCTTTTCTTTTCTAGCAATTCTGCCCCCCTCAGCTCCCCAAGGTAACTCTTCTAGCCACCTGTTGATCTCTTCCCTCTTACTTATTTCAGCCTCTAAGATTGCTTCACATCTCTCAACTTCCTCTACCTTCCTTCCATCCTCCTCTACTCCTTCTATCTCTTTTTCCTTAACTTTATCTTCTCCATCACCATCTCCTATAACCTCTATGCTTGCTGTTTCTCTCCCCACTTTTAACTCTTCCTCTTCTGCTCTTGCAAGCTCTTCTCTTTGCTTAATTTCTTTTCTCACCCAAACTTTACCTTCAACTCTTCTATCTAACTTATCTATTTCTTCCTCCTTCTTTCTGCTACCTCCCACCATACATGCTTCTCGCTCATGACCCATTTAAAGCAATTTTGGCAGTAATGGGGCATGGATTCTGGAATAATTTTTTGCCAGAATCCATTTGAGAGGTCTTTGCCGACCCATACCCTATTCGGAGGAGGAGCTTTGTAATCAATTTCAATATAGATTCTAGCCATGCTCGGCCTTGTCATGTATGCCATGGCTTCATCAATCATCCAAGGTTTTCCGAAGCACAGAGCTATGGAGTAGAGAAAGTGTTTACTAAATAGATGGAGGGGAAGCTTCGGCAGAGAAAACCATACCAGGGCTTGTGCCGACTCCTCTGCTGGATTGAAGTTAGGCGCCCACTTGAGGATTCACATAGGATAGCCAGCAACGCTCCATTGTCCTCTAATCCACAATCTGAGGAAGTCATCTTCTTCCTTTAACTGGAAGAGGACGTGCTTCCCATCATAAATCGTGATTTTAACAACTTGCCATAATTTCAATGCTGCAATAAACCCGTAAATGTCTTCGTAGCTCGGCTTGCCGTGAGAGAATTTCCCCACAAGTGTTAGCTTGAAAGATTCTGCAAGTATTGCGAATTCCTCCTCTGTAAACATCACTGCCGGTGACGCTTCCTTTGCGTCAAACCTCGGATTCAAGAATTCGGTCTCTTTGTTAATAGATTTAAATGATTTTTTATTGAAGAGATGATCCGAATCTTCCATTTTTGGCTTCAAATCGAGCTCAAAATGCACAAAAATGGTGATTTCTCTCTCTAGAATTGCACTTTCTCTCTCTAGAAAGTTGAGAGCATTTATTATGCGATCTTTTTGTACATATATACTTGTATATATGTACAAGTATTTATATGCACATATATAGTAAGTAAATATACATATACATTGTAGTGTATATGTACATGTATACATACACTACAGTATATATGTACATGTATATACATTTACACTAATATGTATATGTATAAATATGTACATATATACAGGTAAATACTTATACATATATACAAGTATATATGTATATTACATATAATATATGTACATATACACTGCAGTGTACATGTACACATATACTCAATCAAGTTCCACATGTAAAATCTCTTGTCTACTCAATTATTGTTTTTGTTTAGATATCAAGTGAATAAGCTAAGCAAAAAGTAGATGATAAGCAATATTAAATAGAAATGCATAATAGTCTATTGAAGTTCATAATTCAACCATGAAAGAAACATAATAGCGAGCTTAATATGATTACAAGTTTCAGATTTTATGAATATTTTATCAGTATTCATTAGTTTAATAAATAAAAAGAAGAAAGTTTGTGATGGCTATTATCCAAATCATACCTGATGTTTGAGGCAGTTTGCATTGATCCATAGCTCAAATACCTCATTTTAAGCAGCAGCAAACTTATGAGATTTGTATGATTTCGTTACCAACTCATGTAATTATCCCAGAGTGTACACAATGAACTGAGGGTGTAAATCATCAAACAAATTGGAGCTTATATTACTCTCATTAATATAAAAATATTGTGATATGATTACAAGTTACAAATTTTATGAATATTTTATAAGCATTCATTAGTTTTATAAGGAAAAAGAAAGTAACACATGATAACTATCATCCAAATCATACTTGATTTCTGAGGCTGTTTTGCATTGGTCAATAGCTCCAAGTAATTATAAGTAGTGATACATAAATGTATACAAAGTTATAAACAAATATATAGATTTACATATATGTATACATAGTTATAAATATAGTTATATTTAATTATAAATAGTTTTATTTAGTTTTACAAATATTTATATATAGTTATACACATATAATTAAACATAATGTTGTATGTTTTTATACATGTAATTATAAATATAGTTACATGTGGTTATACATATAGTTACACATACAGTTATACTTATATTTATACATGTAGGTATATATATTTATTCATATAATTTTATATATTAAACATATAGTTATGTATAGCTATAGATATAGTAAAACTCATTTTTATATACTAATATATACAAATGTATATTAAATATAAGTTGTAAATTATATATTTAAATAAAATTATGTATAAAGCTTTTATAGTTACACTTATAATAAGAAACAATTATTTATAGTTATATATTATTATACATATAGTATATATAGCTATAAATATTTTTATATTGGTAAACATATAGTTATATAAAGATATATTCATACAAATAGTTATGCATAGATATATAAAGTTATAAATAAATATATAGATTTACATATATGTATACAAAGTTACAAATATAGTTATATTTAATTTTAGAGTGTTATATAGTTATACAAATATTTATATATATTTATACAAATATTTGTATATAATTGTACACATATAGTTAAACATAATTTTGTATGTTATTATACATGTAACTATAAATATAGTTAAATGTAGTTTTACACATAGTTAAACATATAGTTATACTTATATTTATACTTGTAGGTATATATATATATTTTTATATAATTTTATATATGTATACATATAGTTATCTATAGGTATATATATGGTAAAATACATTTTTATATACTAATATATAAAAATGTATTTTAAATATATGTTGTTAATTATATTTTTAAATATAATTATGTATAATATTTTATAGTTATATATATAGTTAAAGACAATTATATATAGTTATATGTTCTTATACCTTTGGGATCTAATGGCAAAAAGATAAAACAGAAAACAAACAAGTTCAGCTTACAACAGATCAGAACAAAGTAAATGTGGTCTTGTATTTCAGGCATGCAATATATAAATATAAATAAAATTTGAATCCCTTAGAAACAGATGATGTCATCCACATAACAGAACAAAACTCAAGTAAAATAGGCAAAGATTAGATCTACATCCAGATATGTTAACAAAGTATGTATCATCCTGCTAAAATTGTTTATGACTTGCTAGGAACGTAATTTGAAAGCTAATTGAGACCCTCATAGAAGCCCTTGCCAAAGGTAGCATAGGTGCTCTGAATGTGCCAATGGCGTTGTCGAAGAGAGTGAAGTCCTAGCTTGTCAGTAATTTTAGCCGCATTCATCGCATTGGGAAGATCTTGCTTATTGGTAAATACCAACAAAACTGCATCTTGAAGCTTTTCCTTGTTTAGCATCCTATGCAACTCATCCTTAGCT
>JAREIK010002685.1:281143-347269 GCA_029783825.1 Sapria himalayana
TTAGTATCAGTATACATAAAGACTATTATATTTTATTTGAACTAATTGAAAACTGGTCAATAAATGTTTACTTATATTAATTTGACATTAACAGATATTAATTTATTTACAAATATTAAATAGACTTACATTTTTATAAGAGTGTGTTTTTCCCTATACATAAAGCAATGTATAAAATATAGTTTACAGATATTAATTTAATTATGCTTATTAGGTAGGCATGGCATTATGGAAAAATAGACATTTTTATAATGCAAATTTATTAAACATGTATTTCATAATAATGACTTACAAATTTCAAATATACATTATTAAAAGGCAATCATAAAGTCAGAATAACTTTATTTGTGTAAAATATGTATATAAACTTATCTGTATAATACTAATTATATTTGAAATACACGACATGTATATTGAATGTATCATATATAGAATTATGATAGATATATATAGATATATATATATATATATATAGATATATATATATATATATATATGTATGTATGTATGTATATTAAATATATGTTGTTATATTTATATATAGTTATGTTTATGTATACTATTTTTATAGTTATAGTTATAGTAAAATACACTTATATAAGAAATTTGAATTATATCACACATGCATATTGATGTTTATGTATACTATTTATATATAGTTATGTATATTGATGTAGATATCAAGTTGTCATACCTGATGTGCACCATCAACATCCACGCAATGAGAACACATTATATTACAAATGAATGAAGTATGTATATGAATAAGTTTGAATAAGAAATCCAAGCATGCCGTGGTGATAAAAGAAGAAGAATTTTGGAAAAAAAAACAGAATCAAAATTCACCCACATGCATTAAGATAATAGATGAAGAATTAGGGTAGAAAATGTACCTCAAATCAACAATAAATTTTTACTTACTCTTCGATTAGGGTTTGGTGAATCAGTATTGAGAGATAGAGATGGATTGCGGAGGACTTAGGTGCTGTCTCTCGAGTCTCGACAACAAATGTTTAGCCAAAAAAAAAATTACTAAAATTACCAGAATTATTAAAATTATGAAAATGTTTTTCATTATAAAAACATTAAATAAACAATAAAAATATAAAATACAAAAATACTCAATTTGCTTATTTATTATCAAAATATTTTCAACAAAATTCATGTGCGTGTAGCAAGGTACACATGAAAAACAAATACCTTATAATTTTTAATTATAAAATTAACTAAACACTAAATATATAAACAATTTCAAAAAATAAATATTTAGCCTTATAACAAAAAAAATAAATAGCAACAAAATTTACAAACTTCATATAATAAGACATACATGAAAAAATAATATGTTTTATAGTCACTCTCCTAAGAGTTATTAAATACTCTTTATGTTAAAAAATATATAAATATATATATTTTATGGTTATAAATTTGTAAGAATTCTTATTAATTTTTATGAAGATAATATGAAATAATTTTAAAGGCATAAAATTTTTTATTATTTGATATCATTTATAAATTTTAAAATTCTAGAAATTACTTAAAGTGATAAGATAATTAAAAAAAATTATATATATTATTTTAATAAAGACTCAATATTAAAAGCTAATAGTAAAAATATTACTCAATTATTTAATTTTTATAAATTTAAGTAGGGGAAAAGATTTATATATTAATTTTAAAATATCAATTTATTTTCTTTTAAATTTAATAAAAAAATTAAATTTTTATTATAATCAAGATTTTTAAATTTTATAGTAATTATTTTTTTAAAAGTTTCTTATAATAATAAAAATTTGTTATACTTATAATAATATTACTATTTACTAGTTTATTCGTCAATTCAAATATTTTTGAAATTATTTTCTATTTAATCATACAAAATATTATTTATCATTTATATTAGTAGAAATTATAAAGTATGTTCATTTATTTTTTAAAATATCTTTAAAAAGTATTATATTTATAGAATTAATTATTTGATCTTACTTTAATAAAAATTTTTAAGTTTTTAATTAATAATTTTAAAAAATTTTTTTGTATATTTTTTAAAAAAATTAATACATCATACAAATAGTTATTTTAGTCTTTATTAATATATATTTTTTATATTTTTATATTCTTTAAATTATTTATCTATAATATCCTTTTTTATAATTTTACGAGGAGAATGTGTCTTTTAGGGATCACTCATATATAGACCATTAACATACAATTAATAAACAAAATGAAATAAAATATTAAAACTAATAATAAATTAAAAAAAATTAAATAATTAAAGATTTGTTAGGAAAATGTCATCGCTAAATCCATCTCTATATTTGGGATTTAATTAGCTAGGAAAGTTCAAACACTAAATCCATCGCTTTATTCAGAATTTAATTAGCTATGAAAGTTTCGTCGCTAAATCTGTCAATATATTCCAGATTTAATTTGCTAGAGAAATTCTATCACTAAAGTCCATCACTATATTCAGAAAGTAATTGGCTAGAGAAGTTTTGTCAAAAAAATCTATTGATATATTTAGTATGTAATTAGCTAGGGAATTCCATCGCTAAATCCGTAGCTATATTTCAGGATGTAATTGGCTAGAAAAATTTTGTTACTAAAATCCATCGCTATGTTCAGGATATAATTAGCTAGGGAATTTCGTCACTAGAATCTATTGCTATGTTCTGTATGTAATTAGCGAGAGAAATTCCATAGCTAAATTCATCGCTAAATTCAAGATTTTGTTAGCTAGGAAAATTCCATCATTAAATCCGTCGTAATATTCAAGATTTTATTAGCTAGGGAAATTTCATCGCTAAATCTGTTGCTAAATTTCCTGCTTTTTTGAGTGGAATTTACGAAAAATATTCCGTCTCTAATCCGTTGCTAAATCCCCCATTTTTCATGAGCTAAATTTATGAAAAATATTACGTCGCTAATCCATCGTTAATACTTTGCAAAATTTAATTCAATGAAAAATCATAAATTACTTGCTATTCCCTAGAAAATCTTTCGTAATTTAGCTAGGGATTAATCCCTAGCTAAAATTCCCTAGCTAAATGAACATTTTTTTGTAATAATGGATAGATAGATAGATTGATTGATTGATAGAGAGATTAATAGACATATTGATAGATAGATATAAATAGACAATTTGATATAAAGATAGATAGATATAAGATAAATAGACAAAGAGATATAGAGACAAATTGATAAAGAAATAGATAGACATATAGATAGACAAATAGAAAGATATAAAGATAGCGAGATCAATAAACAAATAGATAGATAAAATTATTAATAAAAATATAGACAGATAAAATTATAGAAAGATATACATACAAACAGACAAACATATAGTTAGATATATAGACAGATAGATAGACAGATAAACAAATAGATAGATAGATAGATAGACAGACAAAAATTTAGATTGATAGACAAATAGATCGATAGGTAGTTATATAGATAGTTAGATTAAAAGATATATAGACAGATAGAAAGATAGATAGACATATAGTTGGATAAATAGATAGAAAGATATACTGATAGATAGTTAGATGGACATATATATAGATAGATAAATAGATTGATTGATAGATAAATAGACATATATATAAACATATAGATAAATATATAATTATATAGATAGAAATATAGATAGATAGATAATTAGACAGAATGATAGATAGATTGATATATAGATAGTTAGACAAATAGATAGACAGATAGATAAATACAAAGATAAATAGATAGATAGATATATAGATACATTGATCGACAAATAGATAAATAGATAAATAGACAAATAGATAGATAGAAACATAGATAGATAGACATATAGTTAGATAGATTGATAGATATATTATTAGACAAACAGATAAACAAAAAGATAGATAGATATATAGTCAAGAAGATAAATAAATAGATAGACAAAATATAGATAGATAGAGATATAAACATTTAGATACACAAATAGATTGATAGATACACAGACTAAGAGAGAGACAGATAGATAGATGGATAGACATATAGATAGACAACATGATAGAGAGATAGATAAATTGATATATAGATAGACAAATAGATAGATAGATACTTAGATAGATAGATAGATAGATATTCAGACAATCACAAAGATAGATATATAGAAAGAATAATATATTGATATAGAGACAGATTGATCAAAAAACACAGATAAATTGATAGATAAATAGAAAGATTAAAAGAAAGAAATATAGATAGATTGAAAGATAGATTAATAGATAGATAGATAGATAAAAAGATAGTTAGTTAGTTAGTTAGTTAGACAAATAGACAAATAGACAAAAAGATAAATAGATAGAGAGATAGATAGACAAATAGATACATAAGTAGATAGATAAATAAATAGATAGATAAACATATATACAAATATACAGAGAGATAGATAGACAGATAGACAAATAGATAGATTGATTGATAAATAGATAGATTAATAGATAGATTGATAGACAAATATATAGATAGATAGATAGATAGGCAGACATATAGATATTTAGATAAATAATATACATATATAGATAGACAGATAGATAAACAAAAAGATAGACATATAGATAGATAAATAAATAGATAGACAAACATATTAATTGATTCAATTGATAGAGAGAGATATATATATAGATAGACATCCAGATACACAAATAGATAGATAGATAGATAGACAGATAGATAGATTGAATGATATATAGAGAGATCGACATATAAATTGAGAAATAGATAGATAGATCGACAAAAAGATAGACAAATTGATAGATCGATAGAAAAATAGATAGACAAATATATAGATAAATAGATACATAGAGAGATAGTTATATTGTGAGATAGATAGACAAATAGTTAAATACACATCTAGATAGATAAATATATAAACTGATAGATAGACAAACAAATAGATATATGGATAGATAAATAGATAGATAGATGGAAAGATAGATAGATAGATAGACAGATAGATAGATAGATAAATATATAGTTAGATAGATAGATAGATATATATAGAGAGAGAGATAGATAGATAGATAGATAGATAGATAGATTGATTGATTGATTGACAGATAGATAGATAGATAGATAAATAGATAGATAGACATATAGATCGACAGATAGATAGATAGACAAAATGATATACAAATAGATCTACATATAGATTGACAAATAGCACTACAACAAAAACCATAAACAATGACTCTTAAAAAATATCATTATATATAAATAATGTCACTTATCGATAGCATCATCCACTAGCCTGACATAAAAAGTCTATACATATAATGACGTTTTTTTGTAGTGTCGCTGAATCATACCTTGACGCTAAAATAAAGTGTCATTTTTATTAACAATGATACTTAATTTTAGTGTCAAGGTATTATTCTACAACACTACAAAAAAACATCATTATATGTTGTAGCTATCGTAAATTTTTTTAAAACTATGACACTTAGTAAAAGCATAAAGGAAGATTATGATTTAAATAAATTTAAATTTAATAATTATTGTAAATATATTTTCACATGTTATTGTAATACTGCATGCACATAAGAACAACATTCTTTACAATTCATACCAAGAATATAGATATCAAGGACAAAGGGGAACTTGGACTTCTTGCAAATCAAAAAAAAAAATATAACACAATTTCAACATTCATTTCTTAAATTCAATTCAAAATTTCTGATATATGCAACCTAATTGTGCCTTATCTCCATAAAACTGGTTCATGCTAGCCTGACAAAGTTGAGAGTTAATTTCTAAATAAGGTAACCTGCATAAAAAAAGATGAACAATAAATACTTACACTTGTAGAAAAAATTATATTATGGAGCATTGGAAAAAAAAACTTCAATGATAACAACATATCATAAAAATAATTTATATAACAATTGACATATATGATTAAACAAAATTAACAACGACAAAAACATAGTTAGTAGTAATGGATAAAATATAAAGCAGGAGATTTATCAATTATGGCATAAAAGTTGATCAAATTTTTTAAAATACAAAACAATAATAATTAATTTAAAACCTATATGTGTGTAGTGAGTTTAAAGATCTCACAGACAACATGAAAAAACACTACAAAAACCAATTAAATATAATAAAATGAAAAGTTAAATTACTTGTCATCTTCCCAACACATAAAAAAACTCGATGAGATGCTATGTAATGTAATTTCAAGTTCAATTTGATTACACAAATATAGTAATCCAATCAACTAATAGTCTTAGATTCATTAATAAAATATTGGCTGCATGAAAAAAAAAATTGTGCCTTGCAATAATAATTGTGTTTTATAAGGGTGAAAAGGTAATTTAAACTGTTGTGGTAATGTATTGAAGCCAAAATTCAAAATCACAATTTTTCCCATTTTCAATCTATGAAAAAAAAAATCTATGGTTGACAACATAAACAAAAGATTGTATGAAAACTAAAAAATTCTAATTACATATTCAAGTTTTGAATATTTAATTGATAGTAAGAAGTAATAACTATGATCTCATTAAAATAAATACCTTTATTATCACAATAGTTCATGAACCATTCCATAGTTGGAAAGGTCCATGAACTTGACCAAAAAAAAGTTTACCTTTAAACACCTTAGAATCATGCATACAATATAATAACATAATTCAACATATGAAAATTATAGAAATATAATTAATGTTTAAGGAAAATACTAAAATGTCTTCAAATGATTATGTCGAATAATTTACCTTCAATCATAGTTTGGGTCAAAAAAGATAAATTATGAACCTCGTCAAAAGTTAAAGTTAGAAATGCCAAAATTTGTTCATGCTGCAATACAAAAAGGTGTCCCCAATGCTATTCAAACCGAGGAAAATATTATATGAGTCACCAACATCACCCATTCAGATCGTACTTCATCCAACTCATCTTTGTTGTATGATTCCTTCCCATTAAACAGTTGAAAAGTAAAGTATTATCTTAATCAATAAAATTAGAAAACTAAAAATAACTGATATGTTGAGAAACAACAAATCAACACATACCTTTGATGTTAGACATCCTTGATCAAGAATGATATCTCTCATATATCTCATCACATAGTATCCACATTCAACACTACCTTGTTGTCTTGGGCACTGAATGTAAAATAAAATCAATATATATATATATATGGAGTTACTTGCAAGTCATATTGTAAAAATTTTTATATTAAGCAGAGACACTAAATATTATATTACTCAGTTAATGAGGTATGTACCCCTAGTACAACCCAATTAGGCTCTCTTTTTGATGATATATGTTTTTAAAGTGAAGATTTCTTTAAACCCTGCATTAAAAAAAATTTATGTTGCCACCAAATGCTTCATTCTATAATATGAAGGGAAAAACTTACATATTAAAATGTCTTTAAGATCATCTGCAGGTTGATGATGCAAGGAATCAAGGTAATAGGCGATCAAAGTCCTTATTTCAAGTACCACCAATACCCAATGACAACTACAAAATTAACATTAGTTTAACAATATATCATTTATAATTTGATATATATGCATACTTATAATCTTACTTATGTTAAATAACTTACCCTGGGTTATATGGAATAAAAACAAAATCTGTATTATTTGCATTCATCAACCGATTAGCTATACCATTGACCTATTTTTCTTGCTTGCTTCTCCCAATCTAGCTTTGGAAACCAAGGTCGGATTTATAAAAATAAATCACTCTACCTTTTTAGCATCAACCATCTTTTTATGCAAAAGCCTGATGCATAAATCACAAAATAGGGAGCAGATAACTCAACTAAAGCAAAATCACTGACAAAACCAGCCCCAACATCACAAAATCTGCATAGAATGATGGAAGCATAACTAATTAAACTTCACAAAATAGCAACACTAAACACGATGCCGAAGATATGATGCATAAGCTATGTACAACTCCACTTTCCACTATTAGTAAATCAAAGCCATGTAGAAACTGATGACAAGAGTAATTGACTACAATTTCTATCTTTCGAGAACAAGAGAAGATCAAATTCAAGCTAGTATTGGGGGGAGTGAAATCGAAACATATCCTCTAAAAGGCAGAAATGCGATGGAGAAGAAAGCATCCATGAAAGTAACTTTCTAATATGATATGATTCTGCAACCTCTACATCCAAGTACAAAAGAAATAAATAAAAATGAAGAGAAGGAAACAAAAAACTTACACTTTCACCCCTAGTTTTACTATGAATTAAATCTAAACAGGAATCAAAGGGCATTTGATGCTAATTATTTGAGCATAAAAAAACTCACTCAAATTATTTGAGCAAAGACTAATGAGACATTTCCAAAACTTATTTGATGCTACTTTTTAATTAGAGCTTCACATTTATTCTAAAGATGTTCAAATTTTTATTAGTAGATGATGTTTACTCTTCTTGTCGCTGTAATATATGTAAGAAGAATAGCTATGTTGAGAAAGTTTTATAGTAAAATTCAAAACCTCAATATTTAAACTATAAAAAAATTAAGCATCCATAAATAGATTACAAAATTAACAATGTTAAACAAGCTAATTGTATTAAAGAAAAACCAAGTGAATAAAGTCTATTATATGTCTATTTTAGTTCCCAAAAATAGATATTCAATGTATGGTTTCTAGATAATAGATGTACTAATCACATGTCTAGAAACAATTTTTTCCATGGACTTGCATAGAGATGATAAATAAACACCTAGTATTTATTGATGGGAAAAGTAAAATGAAAGTAAAAACATCTATCGGAGAAAAGCTTATTGAAGATGTACTATTAATTCTAGAACTAGATAAAAATCTACTAAGAATAAGCCAATTAATATAGAAGGATTATAAATTGATACAATAAGAGAATAATTATACTATATGTGATAAGGAATCAAGAAGTATACTTTGGAAGGTGAAGATGTCCTAAAATTGAAACATCTCTATCAACCTCAACTCAAGAATCGATTCTACATTGAACATGCATGAAGTAAAATAGTTTAACTTATGACACATAAGGTATGGAAACATGAATTATAAATGCTTTAAGCTTCATAGTCAAAGCAATTTGGTGAATGGGCAGTCGCTTAATATTGAAGTATAAAATATTAATTGTGGAGAATATGCCAAGGGTAAATAGTCTATGCAATCATTCCGAAAAGGGGTTGATAAGACGTACCATTATATTCTTGACTTGGTTCACTTATATATTTGTGGACAAATATTTGTATTATTCTATACGAACAATAACTATTTCATATTGTTTGTACATGGCTATTTAAGAATGATGTGAGTTTACTTTATTATATAAAAATCTAAAGTATACTTAATATCTAAGAAGTTTCAAAACTTAATTGAAAGATACTCCAAAATATAATAAAAGTACTTAAAAGTTAAAAGTGACAAATGGAAAGACTCACTCTCTAAGCATTTTGTCTTCTATTGTGAATAAAAATGAATTCATAGATAATTCATAACTCCATAAATTTCTAACAATAATGATGATGTTGTAAAGAAGAAGAATCATGTGATAATAAAGATGCCCTAGGCCCATGATGCCTCAAAAAAGTCTTCCAATATACTTATAAGCCAAAGTATCGACACTTCTATTTATTTGTTAAATAGAAGTCCAACCACGATCTTAATGAATCTCACTCCAATTGAAGTCTAGAGTTGAAAGAAGCCAAGAAGTAATCATTGGAGAGCAAATAAAAGTTTACATTGCTCTCAAATATCCAAGCATAAAAGAAAGAAATTAGGTAATTCTCTCATATAATGGGAAATGTCTTCACTCCATCAAGTCTGCAAATGTCACTAAAGATAACTCGAATTTTACTAATATTCAACAAATTTGCTCAAAATATATATTTATTAAAATCTCTATAAAAAATACTCAAATATGCATAACACAATAGTGAATACATAAAAAATATCTCAAAAAAGTTAGTAAATAAAATGTCAAATAATAATTCAAGAAAAAGAAATAATCATTATAATTCACTACTTAATATTATGGGGACATTACCATATAGGTTCTTGTTTCTTGGTGAGCATGAATAATATACAATTAATTTATTTTCAAACACGATAGAAAATCACTTAAAAAAAGCTCAATGATTGGAGTTTCTAGTAAAAGTTTACTGTGTTGAATTATAAGTTAGAAAAGGCTAACATGGTAGCTGATGAACTAAGCCATGAGATTGAGCTTGATGTAATCAATAAGCTTCAATATCTACAAAAAGAACATATCAAACAAGACTACTCCAAGATTTAATTTCTATTTCATTGATATAATATGTCATTGAAGGAAAGATTCTGAAAGATTATGACATAAGGGAGTACATAATGTCCAGTGCCACAATAATGTTGATTCTAGAAGATTCTAGAAGATTCTAGAATATCCAAGCTAAGCTCAGCATTATGTTTAGGCCCAAGTTCAATTGATGTTCTATAATTTTTAATGTTTGTTTGTTTTTTACAATATAAGAATATGACATAAGGCAGAATTGTCATAAGTACAATATATCTATCTATCATAAGGTAGAATTGTCATATGATAGAATTTTTAATGTTTGGGTACTAGAGAGCACTCGAATTGTCATAAGTAAAATAAATTGGAGAAGAAGTTTCCATTGAATCATAGATAGAAATAAGAATTTTCAAATCACTACTTTCCTCGAGATGGAATCCCAGAAATGACTGGTGCCAAACTAACGAATGGCCTCGACACCATGGATTGGTATTCTCCGGTGAAGGAAAAAGTTTCCAACAAAGGCAGTGCTTATTGTGTTAGTTCAGCCCAACTCTTCCGCTGTTCTTGCCGATTGCTCCCGACATATAGAGCTAAATTACTCTTGGGCTTCTGTGTTTTATGCATAGTTTTTTATGCTAAGTTATAAGATCAGCTCTTTCATGGGATGGATTCTCAAGGAATCAATCTCTGTTTATAATACTGCATTTTATGCTAAATTACTCTGAACACATTCACATTCAGTAATTAGGTTATCGATATCGAAGAGGTGATACAATTATAAACTTAATGGAGAAACTTACAGGATGCTGCAAATATGGCCAATGAATTCAAAGACGCGAGGTTGAACTCGAGCTGTTGGAAATGGCCGAACGTGATGAAGAAGAAGCACAACTCTTTATGGCGATAGATTATTCAATATAATTAAGTTAAAAATAATATTAAATTTTTCACATAATTATATTAAATCACCTTATATTTACTTTTTATTTTTATTTCTCTTAGGGATAAATTAAATATTAACAAATTATATTTTAAAATTAAATATTATTACTTATTTTATAAATAAAAAACACAATTTTTAATGTATAAATATTTAAATATTTTTCAATTTTATCATAAGTTTCTGTTTATTTTTAATAAATAATTTTGAACTAAAATTTGATAATTTTTTTTATTAATCTAGAGTAAAAATAAAAATATTATTACTTATTAAAAAAAATAAATAAGAAATTTGTTACAAATCTATAAATTCAAAATTAATTTTCACATCCATGACACTAATAAAAGTGACAAGGTTTATAATTTTCAGCCCCTTTTTCCTTGGAAATTTGTAAGGAGTTAAGCAATTTTCCTAACCTATTAGTCTTAACAATGACACATCTAGTAAGTGTCATTAAATGTCTACTTACAATTATAATAATGACATTTTATAAAAGTGTCAAGATATAAAGCGTCATTAATTTTAAATTTTGTTGTAGTAACAATGACACTTCTAGTAAGTGCCATAAAAACTTAATACATTTTCCAAATAATGATGCTTTTAGAAAAATGTCATTAAATGTCTAATTACAAATAGAATAATGACATTTTCTGAAAGTGTCAAGATATAAAGCATCATTAATTTGCTGTTTTGTTGTAGTGTAGATAGATAGAGAGATAGATCGACAAAAAGATAGATAAATTGATAGATAGACATACAAATAAATACATAGATAGATAGATTTATTGAGAGATAGATCGACAGATAGTTAAATAGACATCTAGATAGACAAATATATAAATAGATAGATAGCTAGACAAAATATATATATATATATATATATATATATATAGACAGATAGATAGATAGATAGACAGACAAATAGACATGCAGACAGATAAAAAGATAGAAAGGATGATATTAAGATAGAGATAAAAATAATTAAACTGAAAGATAAATTGATAGCAATATTGATAGATCAATAGAGAGATATATAGATGAATTGATACAAAGATTGATATATAGATTGATAGTTAGATTGATATATAGATTGAAAGGTATATTGATATAGAGATAGATAGATTGATTAATAGATAGATAGATATATAGAATTATAGACAGATAAATAGATAGATAGATTGAATGATTGCTAGATAGATAGATAGATGGATAGAAAGATATACAAATACATAGCCACATAAATAGACAAATAGATAGATAAAGAAATAGATAGACAAATAAATAGACAGCTAGAAAGAGAAATAGATAGATAATTAGATAGATAGCTAAATAGACAAATTGATAGACAATTAGATAGATAGAAATAAAGACAAACATATGGATAAAAAGATAGTTCGATAGATACATAGATAGATATATAGACTAACAAAGTAATAGCTTGACAGATAAATAGATAGATAGATAGATCGATGGATACATAAATAAATTGATAGATATATAGATATTTAGATAGATAGACATATAGATCGATATATATATTACAAATCAATACAAAATTAGATAGATAAAAATATAGATAAAAAGATAAATTAAAAGATCGTCAGTTAGATAAACAAATAAATAGATAGAGAGATAGATAGACAAATGGTTACATAAATAGACAAATAGATAGATAGACATATAGATAGACAAATAGATGAATAGATAGATAGAAAGATAGATAGATAGATAAATAAATAAATAGATAAATAAATAAATAGATAAATATATTGATAAATATATAGATAAATAGTTAGATATATAGACATATATGTAGAGAGATATAATGACATATAAATAGACATACAAATAGAATGATAGAAAGATAGATAGATAGACAAATAGATAGATAGAATGATATACAGTTATATAAAAATACATAGGTAGAAAGAAAGATAGATAGATATATAAATATGTAGATAGATAGATAGTTAGATAGATAGATAGATAGACATATAGATGACATATAGATAGGCAGATTGATAGATCAGTAGTTTAATAGATAGATAGATAAACAGATAGATAAAAAATATTTAGCTTGATTGTTAGACAAATAGATTGACTGATAGATAGATAGAAAGAGGTATACTTAGACAAATAAATATACACAAATATAGATAGATCAATAGATAGATAAATATATAGAAAAATATAAAGATAAATAAATAGATCAATAGATAGAAAAATATATAGATGCATAGATAGATAAATAGATAAATAAATAGAAAGATTAACAGATAGATAGATAGATTGATAGACATATTGATAATTAGATTGATTGATTGATTGATATACAAATTGAAAAAAATATTGATAGATAGAATGATATACAAAATGATAGATAGATAGATTTAAAGAAAGATAAATAGATAAATAGATAGATAGACAAATAAATATATAGATTGATAGACAAACAGGCAGACAGATATATGATAGATAGATATATAGATAGAGAGATAGATAGACAACCTGATTGACATATTGATAGACAAATAGATGGAATGATAGATAGATAGACAGACAGATAGATATCTAAATAAATAGATAGACAGACAGATATAGATAATACGATAGATAGATTTAAAGATAGATAGGCAGATAGATTGATAGATAGTTAGATAGATAGATAGATGAATCTATAGATATATCGATATACAAATAGATAGATAGATATATAGACAAATTGATAGATATATAAATATAGATATAGATCAGCAAATAGATGGACTTATAGATAGAAACATATATAGATAAAAAATTGATAGACAGATAGATAGAAAGATTGATAGACAAAGATAGATAGACAAATAGTAAAATAAATAAATAGATAAATAGATTGATAGATAAATAGATAGATTTATAAATAGATATAATGAAATATATATATATATATAGACAGATAGATAGAGAGATAGAAAAATAGATGGAGAGATAGATATATAGATATATAGATAGGTATATTAATAGATAGATATACAAATAGATAGATAAATAGATAATTTGACAGACAAATAGATTGATAGATATATAATTATACAAATAGAGATTCATATAGATTGAAAGATAGACATATAAATAAACAAATATATAGAGAGATAGATAGATATATAAATAGATACATAAATATGTGGACAAATACATAAAAAGAAAGATAAACAAATAGAGTGATATATATATCAATAGATGGATAGACAAATAGATAGACAATTAAATATATAGATAGATAGATAGATAGAAATAAAGTCACATAGATAGATAGATAGATAGATATACAAATAGAAACAAAATAGATAGGCAGATAGATTGTCACATAGAAAGAAAATAGATATACATATAGATATACAAATTCATAGATAGATAGAAATACATATAGATATTCATTTAGATAGATAGATACAAATAAAGATAGATTTATAGATACATAGATAGATATACAAATAGATAGATGAATAGAAACATAAATAGATAAAGAGATAGCTAGTTAGATAAATAAATCGACATAAAGATAGATAGTTTGATAGACATATCAATTGAAATGTAGTTTGATAGATATATTAAAATATAAATAGACAAATAGATAGATAGATAGATAGACTGATAGATAGACAAATAGAATGGACAGATATATAGACAGATATATACTGTAATAGATATACATATAGATAGATAGATAAATAGATAGACATAATGATAAATAGATCGATAGTTTGATATATAGATAGATAGCTAGCTAGACATATAGATAGACAAATATATAGATTGATAGATATATAGATAGATAGACAAATAGAAATATAGATAGATAGACAAATAGATATATAGATAGATAGACATATAGATATACAAATAGATTAACATGTATATAGATAGATGATTATACATATAAATTGACAAATAAATAGGTAGATAGATACATAAATAGATTGATAGTTAGATAGATAGATAAATATATAGACAAATATATAGATTGATAGACAAATTGATAGACAAATAGATAGATAAAAATATAGAGAGATAGATAGTTAGATAAATAAATAGATAGACAAATAATTAAATAGATAGGCAGATAGATAGATAAATAGATAAATAGATTATTAGGTAGATAGAATGATTAATTAATACATAAATAAATCAACAGATACATAGAAAGATAGATAGATAGATAAATATATAGATAGATATATAGACAGATAGATTGACGAATGGATTGACATATAGATATACAAAATGATAGATAAATAAATATATAGATGGATATAAAGATAGATAGACATAAAGATAGATAGAGAGATGATATATAAATAGTTAGATAGATAGACAGATAAATTATTTTATAGAATGATAGCCAAATTGATAGTCAAATTGATAGACAAATAGATAGATAGACAAATAGACATGTAAATAGATAAATAGTTAGAAAGATAGATAAAAAATAGATTGTAAGATTGATTGACAGATATATAGAATGATATTTTGATAGATCGACATAAAGATAGACAGATAAATTGATAGATATATAGTTAGATATAGATAGATAGATAGACAGATAGATAGATAGATTATTTGATAGACATATATATAAACAGATAGATAGATAGTAAGTTAGATATATAAATAGATTGAAAGATAGATATATTGATAGATACATAGACATATAGATAGTCGAATAAATAGATAAATAGATATATAGATATATTGAAATATATATATATATATAGACAAGTCGATACACAAATTGATTGATAGATATATAGATAGATAGATATACATATAGATATATAAATAAATCGATAGATAGATAAACAGATAGATAGTTAGATAGATAGATAAATATATAAACAAATAGATAGATTAATAAATAGATAGACAGATAGATATACAAATAGTCACAACAAGAAAATGTTCATTAAGCTAGGGAAATTTAGACAGGGATCAATACCTAGTTAAACTGTGATGGATTAGCGATGGATTAGCGACGGGATAGCGACGTGAATTCTGTACAAAGAAAAGCATAAAATTTAGTGGGACATTTAGCGAAGGAATTTCCCTAGCTAATTGCAACCAGAATATATGGACAGATTTAGTGATTGATTTACCTAGCTAATTTCATTTGAAATATAGCGATTGTTTTAGTGACGAAATTTTCCTAGCTAATTTCATCTAGAAAATAGTGAATGATATAGTGACGTATTTCCCTAGCTAATAAAATCTGGACTAGCTATATTTATACCTATTTATTTGTCTCTCTATCTTCTATCTATCTAACTATTTATGAATCAATCAATCTATCTATCTATCTAACTATCTCTTTGTCTATCTATCTATTTATCAATCAATCTATCTATCTGTCTGTTTGTCTGTCTATTTATATATTAATCTATATCTCTTTATTTTTGAAAAATCTATGTATCTCTCTATTTAATTGTATATTTGTATGACTAACAAACTAACTATTTGTCTATCTATTTGTCTATCTATTTGTCTATCTATGAGTATATATATCTATCTACCTATTTGTTTATCTATCTATCTATGTATCTGTCTGTCTATTTATCTGTCTATCCATCCATCTATCTTTCTATGTATCTATCTATATAAATATTTGTCTATCAATCTATGTATCTATCTATATGTCTGTCTGTTTGTCTATTTGGATGTTTATCTCTCTAACAATCTAATTTTTGATGTATTTTTGGACATAAGAAATTGACATTTATTCTTATTCAATGCTTGTCCTATTTCTTCCTCCAAGGACTGCAAAAGTATCATCATATTTTTCAATGCTTTACTACTAGCTTTTTTGAAGATGATAATATCATCCGCATATGCCAGACAATTGATGGGAGGAGTGTGCCTGGGCTGCTTGAAATCAACAATTTTACCCCTTCTCATTTCTTCTTTTAAGCTTAGTATAAATAATTCTAAGTTTATGTTGAATAAAGTAGGGGAGAGAGGGTCTCCCTGCCTAAGTCTTCTTGTTGGTTTAAGTTCACCACCTACCTGTCCATTTACTAGCAGTTTTACCCATGCACTTGAGACACACCTATACATTAAATCTATCCAGTATTCTGAGAAACCCAACTTTCTCATGAGATAACATAAAACATCTCATTCTACTCTATCGAAAGCTTTAGCCAAATCTAGTTTCAGAATAACATTTCCTCCTCTCACTTTTGTTCCTATTTCTCTCATCATTTCTGATGCTAAGTTTATATTTTCCACCATCAATCTTTTTTTACAAAACCTACATGCTCAGGCGATATAGTATTAGGGAGAATATTGCTTATTCTATTCGGTAATATTTTAGTTAAATTTTTAAAGATATAATTACATAAACTAATTGGTCTATAGTCCTCCTCCCTCTGCTGGTTATCTTTCTTAAGTATCAACACAATGAAGGAAATAGCCCAAGATTTTGGAATTTCAGCACCTACAAAAATCCATGCAATGGCTGCAAGTAGATTAGTTTTAATGATATCCCAACTACGTTGAAAAAAACCATTATTCCAGCCATTCGGACCTACAGCACTCTCTTTGTATGCACTGAATACATCTTCTTTAAGCTCTTCTTCCTTCAAAGGTTCACCTAATAGATCATTATCCTTTTCTGAGACTCTTTTTACAATGTTTTCCATTAACTTATTTTTTCTAACCATGCCTTGTCCGAATAAGATATTTTTGAAGTGATTATGTAATACATTTTTTATCTCCTCCACCTTTTCTATCCAATCCCCATTTGTTGACCTCAACCCTTTTATTTTACTTTTTTGAATTTTAATTTTTGCCATTGCAATAGAAAATTTTGTATTTTTATCTACGTCTTTTAACCACTTAACTTTCGCCCTTTGCTTCCAAAAGACTTCTTCCATGTGCATTTTGAGTCTCAATTCTACTTTAGCTTTACTGAGTTTTATTCTATCCTCCTGACTAGAAGTTTGTTCATATTTTATTTCTAAAGTAGCCACTTCTTGTTCAGCTTCCTGAATTTTTTTATTTAAATTTTCAAATACCTCCTTATTCCATTTGTTCAAAGTCCATCTTAAGCTACGTAGTTTTTGAGCTAAGGATTGTATCGGGTTCCCCAAGAATGAACTCTCCCATGTTTCCTTTACTACTTTATCATATTCCTTATGCAATCCCCGCATATTTTGAAAGATGAAACCTTTATGACTACTCTTGCTTTCTTGGAAGGATAACAAAAGAGTGCTATGATCTGAACAGGTTCAATTTAAATGTTTAACCTTTATTCCTCCCAACTTATCCAACCATTGCGAGTTAAAAAGAACTCTGTCAAGCCTGGACCAAATTGCCCCTCTCTTTCTCAAGTTATTACACCATGTGTAATCCGATCCTAAGAAGTCTATTTCCAACAGATTTGCTCTAGCAATAGCCTCATTAAACTGGGCTATTGTTGTCGTATCCAGATGTCTTCAACCTTTTTTCTCATTGATGTTTCTAATCGCATTAAAATATCCTCCGATGATCCACGAGGGGGTTCTTGCGGCTAATCTCTCCATCTCCTTCCATAGGGATTTTCTTCCCTCCTTCGTATTCTTCGCATAGACTACCGAGAAAATTGATGTTGGCTATTTTTGGAAATTAAAAGTAATTATTTGCTCATCTTCCGCAACTACCTCTAAATCTATGTTATTTCTCCACATAACCCATAACTTACTGTTACGGTTTGAGAAAGCCTTATCTACGCCGATCTTCCCTTTGTATTTCTCTAATTGATTTCTGTCCACCATTGGTTCAGCTAGAATAACAATTTTTAAATTATGAATTTTTATTAATCTTTTAATTCTATTTATTGTTGGAGCATTCGCTACTCCTCTTATATTCCAAAACAAGCTATTAAACATATCTACGTATCCCTAGCTTGAGCTCTTGTAATACATTTACTTTCATACTTCGAGTTTTTGTATTTTTTCCTATTTCTAGTGGGCTTACTTGAGCTAGACGATACTATTTCAAATTTCATTAGTACGCTTATCTTTTCTAAGCTTCTTCCCATTTGCTTGATTTTTTCTATAGCTGAATGTTAATCTTGTGAGCTATCCGTGTGCATTTCCTGCTTTGAAGATATTAAATCCTCATAACAAAAATTATAATTTAGATTACTTACCTCTTTTTTATTATTAATGCAAGGCCTACTTTTCACCTCTGACTTTTCTTCCGAAAGTAAATCATCCTTCTCCCAGTTAAAAGGCTTCAAATTCTCTTCTAACTCTGCTTCTCCTCTAACTTCCAACCTCTTATTTCTAAGATTTACCATGTTATCTTTTCCCCCTTTTTCTACCCCAACGACCCACTTCTCCTCTTAAAGCCACCCTCTAATCTCTTCTCTCTTCTTCCTTCCTAGGACTTTTCTCTGTCCCATCTCACCCCCCCTTTTCCCTCATTTATTCTCCCTCTTCACTCTCTTCTGCCCCCCCCCTTCTCCATGCCTCTTTCCCACCTCCCCTTTTTTCTCTTTCTCCCTTATATTTCTGCCCGTGTGTTCCTACCCCTCTGCCTTTAGGTTCCACTCTGCTTCATTATCCTCCTTCCCTCCTATTTCTCGGGAATCTTTCTCCTCTATTCCTTGTTCTAAGCTCTGTTTCTGTACCTCATCACATGTGTTCTCCCCTCTACTCCTTCTCACCCATACTTCTTTTTCTTCCTATTTCCCTTACCCCATTTCCCCAATATGCAGTCATCCTGCCCATGCCCTAGTTTAAGACAACTTAGACAGTAAAATGGCATGGCCTCTGGGTTAGTTTCCTGCCAGAAGCCATTAGCAAGATCAGTGCCTATCCACACCCTCTTCGGAGGGGGAGACTTGAGGTCAGTTTCCACGTATATTCTAGACATGCTTGGCCTCATCAATAAGGCCGTGGCTTCATCCAGTAGAAGTAGAGTTCCCAAATAGCAAGCAATCGAGTAGAAAGATTACTTTATTAAATAGATGAATGGGGAGTTTGGGTAATGAGAACCATACTGGTGTGATAGAGGACTCCTCCAATGGTGAAAATTCTGGCGTCCACTTGAAGACTCGCATTGGATAGCCGGTTCTTAATATTGTAGAAGAAGGACTTTTTGATGAAGAGGAATCTAATTGGCTCCATTTTCAGCTTCAAATTGAGCTTGTTTTGCACAACAATGGAGTTTTCTCTCTCTAAAACTGCATTTTTTTTTCTCAAGAAGTTGAGAGCATTTTCTTCTCCTCTTTCCCTCTTATATCTATCTATCTTTCTATATATATATATATATATATATATATATATATATATATATATATATATATATATATCTATCTATATATCTATCTATCTCTCTGTCTATGTGTCTACCTCTCTATGTATCTTTCTATCATCATTTCTATCTATCTATCTTTCTATGTATATGTTTATCTATCTATTTATCTATTTGTCTATTTGTCTATCTATCTATGTATCTATCTATCTCTCTATATATCTTTCTATGTATCCCTATTTCTTTCTTTAGGTTATTTGTCTATCGATCTATAAATATGTATATTTATTTATTTATCCATCTATCTAACTATCATTCTATCAATTTATCGATCTATCTATTTATTATTCAATCATACAATTGATTTATCTATCTATCAGTCAATCAATCTATCTATCTATCTATCAATCTATTAATCTATCTATCTATCTATTTGTCTACAAATCTATCTATCAATCTATATATTAAAATAATTATCAATTTGTCTATCAATATATCTATTAATCTGTCAATCAAACTGAATATATATCTAACTATGTATTTATCTATCTATCTACCAATCAATCTATCAGTCTAATTCTTTATCTATCCGTCTATCTATCCATCTATCTATCCATCAATCTAACCATCTTACTATATGTCTATCTATCCTTTATCTATCTATCTATCTATATACATGTCTATCTATCTATCTATCAACCTATCTATCAATGTGTCTTTATAATTTTCTAACTATCTTTCTATCTATATGTATATCTATTATTCAATTTGTCAATCTATCTATTTATCTATCTATCTATATACCTAGTTGTCTATCTATATGTATATCTTTTAGTCAATTTGTCAATCTATCTATTATATTTATCAATCTATATACCTAGTTGTCTATCTATATGTCTATCTATCTATCCATATATATATATATATATTTATTTATCAATCTATCTAACTATCTGACCTATCTATAAATATATCTATTTATTTGTTATCTATTAATATAATAATCTATCTATATTTCTATCTATTAGTCTATCAATCTATCTATCTATATATTTATCTATTTGTCAATTTATCTATCTATCTATCTATTTTTCTAACTATCTATCTATCTTTTTATCTATTTGTCGATCTATCTGTATATCTATCTATCTAACTATCATTCTATCTATATATCTATTAATCTTTCTATCTATTTGTATATATATTTGCTTAGCTGTCTATCTATCTATCTTTTTATATATTTATCTATCTATCTATTTATCTATCTATCATCTATCTATGTCTTTTTATCTATTTATCTATCTCTCTATCTATCTAATTATCTGCATATATATATATATATATCTCTCTCTCTCTATATGTCTGTCTATCTACTATGTATCAATCTATCTATCAATCTATCTGTATTTCTATATGTCTATCTATCTATCTATATTTTTGTATATCTATCTGTCTATCTATCTATCTATATGTATGTCTATCTATTTAACTATCTAACTATATATATTTATCTCGGTCTATCTATATATCTATCTGCTTATTTAAATTTGTATCTATATCTATTTTTATATTGATCTTTATATTGGCCTATCTATAAATTTGTTTATTTGTCTGTGTATTTGTTTATTTATCAGTCTATCTATCTATCTTTCTATCTGTCTAGCTATATATCTATCTGTCAATCTATCCTCATTCTGTTTATATGTCTATCTTTCTATATGTTTATCTATTTGTCTATCTATCTGTAGGTTTATATATCTATCTTTATGACAACATATCTATCTATCTATCTTTCTATCTATTTATCTTTCTTTCTAACGGTCTATATGTATATTTATTTATTTGTTTATCTTTATGTCTATATGTCTATCTATCTATCTATCTACCTATATTTCTGTCTATATAATTATGTTTGTTCATATATATGCCTATCTGTCTGTCTATCTGTCTATATATCTATCTTTCTATCTCTTTCTTTCTCTATATGTCTCTTTATTTGTCTTTTTATATATCTATCGATCTATTTACGTATTGGTTTGTCTATCTATATATCTATTTATATATCTATCTATCTGTCTATCTATCTGTTTATCTAGTTGTCTATCTATTTTTCCTTCAATTTGTCCATCTATCTATATATATATATCTTTCTATCTATGTATATATCTACCTATCTAGCTATCTATCTTTTTGTCTACTTATTTTAATATTTATCTATTTATCTAGCTAGATAACTATTTATCTATTTATATATCTATCTATCTATCTTTCATTCAATCAATTTATCTATATATCTATTTGTTTGTCTAATAATCTATCTATTGATCCGTGTATTTATCTATATATCTATCTATCTTATAATTTATCTATAAATCTATCTATTTATCTTATAATTTATCTATAAATCTATCTATCTATCTTATAATTTATCTATAAATATATCTATCTATATATCTATCTATTTGTCTATCTATCTATTTGTCTATCTGACTATCTATCTATCTATCTATCTATCTATCTGTCTGTCTATTTATCTATCTATTTATCTATCTATTTATCTATCAATCAATATTTTAAAATGTCTATCAATTAGTTTATCAATATGTCTATTAATCTATCTATCAATCTGTCTATCTATTTATTTATCTGTCTATCTATCTACCTATCGATCTATATGTCTATTTATCTATCAAACAATCTATCTGTCATTCTATATGTATTGTTTGTCTATCTATCAATCTATTTGTCTATCTTTCTATTTATCTATCTGACTATCTATCATATATATTTCTTTCTCTCTATTTATTTATCTATATGTATATCTACCTATCTCCTTATCTATCTATCTATCTATATATTTATTTATCCATCTTTCTCTATAATAATTTGTTTATCTATCTACATATCTGTCTATATTAATATATATATATATATATATATATATATATATATATATATAACTACTAACCTATCTATCAATATGTCTATTTATCTAACCATCTAACTGTCTGTTTATTAATCTGCCTGTCTATCTATCTATCAATCTTTCTATCATCCTAACTAAAAATTTGTCTATCAATATATCTATGAATTGGTATATCAATCTATCTATAAACCTGTGCAAAAATTTGTCTATCATCCTCTTTAACAATATGTATATCAATCTATCTAAAAATCTATTTATCAATATATCTATCAATATGTCTATCTATATATCAATCTATCTTTCTATCTTTCTAAATTTTTATCTGTTAGTCTATCAATCTATATATCTATCTATCTATTTTTCTATCTATCTGTCTATCCATCTATATATTTTTATCTCTATGTGTTTGTCATTCTTTCTATATGTCAATCAATCTATTTATTTATCTATTTGTCTATCTATTTATATGTTTATTTGGTTGTCTATCTATCTGTCAATTTATCTATCTCTCTATTTGTGTATTGGTCTGCATATCATTCTACCTATCTAACTATCTATTTGTATGTTTATCTGTGTATATGTCTATCTGGCTATTTATCTATTTGTCTATCTATGTATCTATCTATATGTCTGTCAGTCTGTCTATTTATATGTTTGTCTATCTATGTATCTATCTATATGTCTGTCCGTCTGTCTATTTATCTGTCAATGGTCTGTATATCTATTTATCTATATATCTATCGGTATCTCTATCTATATGTCTGTATATCTATCTATCTATCAATCTACCTGTCTGTCCGTCTATATCTATTTATCTATCTGTCTATCTATTTGAATATCTGGCTATCTATTTATTTGTCTATCTGTTTATCTTTCTATCTATCTATCTTTTTGTCTATATCTCCATCTATCTATTTGTGTATCTATCTTTCAATCTATTTGTCTGTCTATCTATCAATATATCTATTTATTTATCTCTCTATCTCTCTATCTATTATTTTATCTGTTTATCAATCTATCTATCTATCTATCAATTTTTGATCAATCTATCTATCAATCAATCCATCAATTTGTTTACTAATCTATCTATTAATCTGGCTATTAATCTATCTATTAATCAATCACTCAATATATTTTTTAATCTTATTATCAATCTGTCCATCTATCTAACTATCAATCAATATGTTTCTCTATCTATATATCTGTCTATCTATCTGTCTCTCTATTTGTCTATCTATATGTCTAACTATATTTTTATTTATCTATCTATCTAACTGTATGTCTTTTTATCAAGCTTTCTATCTATCTGTCTATCTTTTTATCAAGCTTTCAATCTATATGTCTATCTTTTTGGCTTTCTATTATTCCAAGTATCTATTTATATGTTTGTCTATTTGTCTGTATATCTATTTATCTATCTAGATGTCTAACATCCTATCTATCCATGTGTCAATCTATCTATCTACCTATTTATATATCTATTTGTTTATCTATCTTTCTATCTATCTGTCTATATGTTTTTCAATATGTATGTCTATGTGTCAACCTATATTTCTATTAATCTATCATTCTGTCTATCTATATATTTGTCTATTTATCTATCTATCTGTTTATCTATCTATCTATCTATCTATTTACCTTCCTATCTATCTATTTATTTATTTGTCTATCTATTTATTTATCTACTCTCTATCAATCTGTCTATATATCTATCTATCTATCTATATATCTATTTATCTGTCTATATATATATATATAGCTGTATATTATTTTGTTTATCTATCTATCTGTCTATCTATCTATCTATATAACTATCTTTCTATCTATCTACTTTTTATATATCTATCTATATTTGTATATCTATTTGTATATCTATTTATTTATCTATTTATTTATCTGTCTATATATAAGTCTATATCTATCCATTTATCTATATGTCCTTCTATCAATCAATCTAATCATCTATCTAAAAATATATCTTTCTTTCTATTTATTTATTTGTCTATTGATCTATCTATCTATCTGTCTATATATCTACTTATCTATTTGTCTATCTATCTTTCAATATAAATGTCTATTTATTCGTTGATCAAGCTGCCCATCTATTTGTCTATATATATATATATATATATATCTATCCATCTATATATCTATTAGTCTATCTTTTTTCTATCTATCTATATTTCTATATATTTATCTATCTTTCTATTTATCAATGTATCTACCTGTCTATATGACTATCTATCTATCTATTTATCTATTTCTCTTTATATTTGTATATCTACCCATATATATATATATATATATATATATATTTATCTATCTGTCTTTCTATGTAACTATCTATTTGTTTAACTATCTATCTATATATCTATCTATCTGTCTATATATATATATATATATATATATATATATATATATATATATATCTTTATGTCTAGCTATCTGTCTATATATCTATCTTTCTATCTATATATATTACTCTCTATATGACTATATATCTATCTATCAATCATTCAATTATGTATCAATCTTTTGGTCTATCATCTATATATCTATCTATCTTTTTATATGTTTATTTATCTGTCTAACTATCTATCTATATATGTGTCTTTCTTTCTATCTATTTGTCTATCTTTATATTCATCTATCTATCTATCTAACTATTATCTATCTGTTTATCAATCTCTCTATCTGTCTGTCTATCTATCTGTCTATCTATCTGTCTATCTATCTGTCTATCTATCTATATATCTATCTATATATCTAAATATATGTCTATATATATATATATATATATATATATATATATATTTCTCTCTATCTGTATGTTTATTTATCTCTCTATCTGTATGTCTATCTATCTATCTAAATATCTGCTTGTCTATCTATCTATCTATCGATCAACATGTCTATCTATCTATATTTCTATCTATTTATATATTAATCTATCTATATGGGATTTTTCCATCACTAAAATAGAATAACAACGGATTAACAATAGAAATTATCCCAAGTTAAAGTACTCATCACAAAATATTAATGAGAAAAATTCTAGCAAATATTTTAACGATAGAAATTTCCTAGCTAATTATAAATTTTCGCATGCTAATTTTAATCATAATTAAGAATAGTAATTTATATTTTTTGATTGATATTGTATAGAAATTCTCTAGCTAAATTAGCTGGGAAAATTCCCTAGTAATTTTCATTCCAAAGCTATTTTCACAATTTTATTTTTTTACAAAAAAATTAATTTCATATTTTTAAATATTTATAATAAATTGAATAAAAACATATATTATAAGCCATTATTTATAATTAATAAAATGAAAAAAAAGTTAATAAATTTATTTGATACAATAAATACATAGTTAAAACAAAAACATAACATAGGTATATAATCATTTTAAACTAAATCATCACTTTCATCATTAGCTGATACATTTGTGCTAGGCTCTCCTTTGTGGATACTCTGCTAAAACATTATCTGCTATCTATCTTATCAAGGTTGCTAATTGTTACTCCATATAGGTCATCTTTTATTGCATTGTATTCTTCATTTCTTTCATCTCATCATTCACTTGTTTTATTTCTTACATAGACATCTATTCAAAATAAAATGATACGAAGGATGGCACCTTATTAATTTAGCAACATTTATATATATGACCATCACTTATATAGCATTTACCAATATGCATGATGGATACAGATAGGAGAATTATCAAGTGTTGCGGCACATATATAGCCTTTGCCAATTATTGTGCAAAATTTAATCCATAAATGAAATATTGAATTTCCAACATACTGTATTAGAACATGGAAGAAATAAAATCATTACCTAGTAGCTATTGAAATCATCAACTTAAAAGAATCCACTAACAGATTGCTGAGCACTGCTAGAGCCATATGGCACATTGTGAGAATGAAGCTGTATTTAATATTCTCCTGCATCAGGTTCAAAAATGACTCGTACAAAATATGAATGAAGAAATCAACATTACTCAGATGAAAATCTTTCGGTTTAGTGAACTTGCACGATAGTAGAATTGAACATCATATTTCAAACTCTTGATGCATTTTAGTTTTGAATAAAAAGGATCAGAAAACAAATAAAAAAATCTGATGTACATAAAATATAGAGCTCATGAAATATTTTGGCTTCCAGTCCGACAAAGTTTCACATTACTGATTCCATCAATTAGGTATATCTATATGAATATGCTTGCAAGGCAAGTGGATTCTAAGTTTTGAACCTCAATTCCTTTTGAAGAAGTGATTGACGTTAATGTGAAGGATGGCTGATCGATGTCTAAATTTAGATACAAAGAAAATGAAAATATCAAGAAGATTCTTGGGCTGCAACGGCATAAGCAGTATGACAGTGTCAAAGCCTTGAGATATGGTCATCTCATGAAAATGGTAGATCATGATCATGATGGCTTTCACATTATAGGTTTAGTGATCAATTTCATTCACTATTCATGAATGTCTTTGTTTAGGGTTCCATCGTTCTTGGTTGATTTTAACACCCTAATCATTAAGGCAATGCATACAAGTGGAAAAGGTGTACCTTTCTACACCAGTTGAGTTTATCACATAATACTTTGGCCAACTGAGGAGGATGTTCATCATGCACGACTTAATGAAAAAAAGAAATGTATTAGCTACTAAAAAAATGTCATCGTATCTACTACTTAATCTCTTCATCAGACCAAAATGTAGCAATAGGCCAAATATTTTAACCTAAAAATGCAAGTAAACTATGGATGCTTTCCCTCATAAATACAAACTATGATGCATAGGTGCCAGGGGAATTATAGTTATCAAGAAGGATGCGGCACTAATGGACTAAGAAGGGGGTCAGTAGCAGAAATCGGGTAATGGTGACATAAATAGTGGTGGCACAAAAAATAACAGCTAACACTGGGGTGTTAGCTGTTATTTTCTACCGACTATATGATGGGCCAAAAAAACATATTCAAAGCCTTCCAGTTATGCAAACGATAAGTCTACCTAATAAGGGCTCATATTTTAACTAAGAAAACTAAAAAGAAGGAGCATTCTTCATGCATATTTTTGCCTAGTCATATTCATTATCACCAATGTCAAAATAACCCCACCAAATGTGATATGCAAACCCCAACTTAAAAAATATGAAACAAATTACAACATAATTTATGCTACATTCTAGATATGCATAAAGAAGCAACAAAAAATTACCTTTTGTTCACTCAATGGCTTGCATTGCATCAACTAGTTAATCTGCTCATCTATGTTTCCTTTTTCACTTGAATGGAATCAATCGGAGCTCATCTTCTTCCACACTTTACTTTTGGCTTTGCTATATTGTTGTGTTTAAAATATTATTATAAATGTTACATATATATTAATATATATATATATATATGTAACACTTTTATAAATATTATATAGTATATATATCAAATTTTTATAAACATTATAAATATTATATATTTATAGAAAAATTTATATGTTATATATATGTTTAAAAATAGGTAAAAACATTTTATATGTTAAATAAATGTTATATAAAAAATTATATAAATGGATAGTGTTATGTAAATATTGTATAAATATTTATAAACATTTATACATATTTTTAAAATTTTATATATAACATTATATTTTATATAAACATATCAATTTTATATATAATGTTATATGTTTATATATATTAAAGCATAGACAATTATAAATAATGTCATATGATTATATAAATGTATAAAGTTTATATATGATGTTATCTATTTATAATATATTTGGAGACAATCAAAATAGAACCCATATATTTCAACCACTTTAATTTGATCTCTCATTCTTCTATGAGAGATCTAATTTAATAAAGTATATCTAGTCATATTACTATTGATGTATCACAATAAAATATAATCCATCAAAAAATAAAAATATAATTATCTCAAAAAAAGCATCATTAAAACAAAATCATGATATAATATATATTAGTCATATTAATTTTAATTTTCTAAATAATGTGATTCATAAATTCATGATATGACTTAAAAATAATCTAAATTAGGCTTCAATTTTATGCAAATGCATTAAAATCAAAAGATAATTGCAACTAATAATGCCATAGTTGTTCGATTGGTAGGGTATTAAATTCACATCTACTTGAAGATTACGAGTTCAATCCTAATTCCTAATTAGCTATCAATAACATCATTTGTTTGGTCAAGAATTCATTCCTCTTGTTGTTTGGGTAGATTGCCTTGGGTCAGATACTACCCAATTATACACACGCACACGCACGCACGCATGTCTATATACATATAGATATATACATACATACATACATACATATATATATATATATATATGTTTGTCTATATAAATACATATATATATATATATATATATATATATATATATATATATATTTATGTATGTCTATATAAATACATACATATATATATATATATATATATATATTTATGTATGTCTATATAAATACATACATATATATATATATATATATATATCTTTATATATCTATATACATACGTAAATATATATCTATATATCTATATACATATATATATATATATATATATATATATACACATACATACATACATACATACATATAATCTATTTTAATGTCTATTCAATTAAAGTAATCAATGTTGATAACTATAATAAAAAATGACATTTAATCAATCAGTTGAGCTTGGTTTGTGCAGACATGTATGTGGACTTAATGCACAAGGTTCTTGGCTAACATAAGGTTAGAGAAAGGTATATAAATATAAATCTCAACAAATCTTACCATTGATATATCAAAGAGGTCATATCTGATTGTCTTGAACTAGATGCTTATTACTATTGAGTGAATAAATGTATCATCACATCAAAGCATGATTTATTTTAATTCTAATTTAGGCAAAGTAGTCAATATTGATGGACTATCACCAAAAATGGCATTGAATCCATCAGTTTAGCTTAAATATAATGAAGAGTACAACCATGTGTGTATTTTGAGGAGAGATGTGATGGAAAGGTACCTGAAGAATGTTCTCCAGCTCCCTAAATACAAAGTTAAGAACTTCATGTGACTTACCATGTGAATAAAATTTAGAATCATCTTTTCTAGAAAAAGTAGATTTTATTTAAAAAAAATTATACTACCTAAGAGTAAATTCTCTGGGCTACTTCTCAGCTGGGACATCTCCTCATCAAATACATAAATAGTTTCCAAAACTTTAGCTGCATTGACAAACTACATTAACCTTCAAAACAAAAAGTAGCAATCAACTTTGGTTAGAAAAATAATTGGCGGGTCTTGTTTATAATCTTTTGAGAGTTACTTTGGTAAAGAAAGTTTCATGATCATGGAATTGATCCGCTTTGACCTTGATTGAAGAGCCTGCAAGACCTATCAGTGATTCGGTGCCTTTTAGCTGACTCACAAATGACTTTAAGAGACCAGTACCAAGCTTCTCTATCTTTCCATTACTAGTGAAAAACAAAGAACACTTACAACGAACAAAAAATCAATTAACACATGCATACATATATAGCTAGAGAGAGAGAGAGATAATGAGAGACAAAGAAAGATTATATATGCACATGTAAAAAATATTACATCATTATAGATAAAAATCTGTCCATGATGATTTAGGTAATAGTCAGAGCACAACATAGTCTATAGGTGTATTTGCATTCATATCCCCAATTGTATGTACTTCCTCTTAATTCAATATGTTTCTTTATATTCATCTATAATTATAGAAAATAAGAATATTAAGCTTGCAGTGCATATCCTAGAAAATGGAAAAATAAATAAAATGAAAACAGATGATCAAATCAAAATTTTAATATTACGGTGCAAGTCTAAAATAACATGCTTAGAATCATGGGTCCAATCGAGATTATTAAAAAAAATAGCTGAATTTTTAGAATTTAAATTCCAAATTAGAAGCAAAAGTCAATAAAAAATATAATAGTGATCAGCTGAGAAATAAAAGAAAATGCAGATATGATACCATCAACACTAAATTCAATTCTAAGATCCAAATCAAAGAAGATGAGTTTTTAAGAAATGGTCATATTCTTCTAACATAAACTCGAATGTCAAGCCAAATGATCCACATGATAATCTTTCGGAAAAAAGAAACAATGATTTATTGTGAATCAAAAACTAGATTATTAGTTAATGATAGATTGTACACCGGTAACCTGTATCATAGCGATATACAAGTGAAATAGATACATCACATGAGAATCTATTGATGAACTTGGTTTACTTTGTTTTGAACATGAGAATCTATTTTGATATCTCATGGTATTTTTTTTCTTAAGTTACAGAAGTAGAAAACAATAAACATACTTTTTTTTCTTAAATTACAGAAGTAGAAAACAATAAGCATACATTTTGTATTTTAAATCCATAAAACTCTAAAAAAGTAATCATTAGAAGAACAAAGTTTAAACTAACCATATGTTGTTTCACTCATGGTGGAGAGTCAAAATCAAATAAGTGATGTGTAAATAGAAGAAATAAATTAAAATTGGGGAAAAAAGAAAAAAAAATTAAAACTAATTAATCTGTACCAACCAAACTTCACCAGTGAAAATCAAATTGTGAGAAAGAAAGAAATATAATTCATATCCTGAAGGAGAAGAGCATTGTTAATCTTACTTGGCAACAAGAATAGGTAGAATTATGAGTTACACGTGCTCCCGTTGTCCTAATTCACTTCTTCTCTCTTCCTCTTCACAAAGATAGATAAAATTGTTTATGTGATTGTATGCCTTAGCATTTTTATATTTAACAGAAACTATAAATAAAAAAGTGAATGTAATTATATAGAAAAAAAAAGAAACAAAAATATAAAAGTAAACAAAATTTATTAAAAATAAATAATTTAAATAAAAAAAAGAAATAGATTATTAATTAACTATAAATGATATTATTTTATAAATAAAAAAATAATATAATATTATAATAAAATATTTCATATATATATATATAATGGTTATAAAATTTTAAGAATTAAATTTATTTTTTATGAATATAATATGAAATAATTATTATGGCATCAAATTTCATATTATTTGATATACAATTATAATTTATAAAATTCCAAAATGTACTGAATGTGAAAAGTTCAATAAAAAAGTTATATTTATTATTTTAATAAAAATAGAATATTATAAGTTAATAGTAATGATCTTATTCAATTGTTTAATTCATATAAATTATAGTATGGACAAAAAATAGTACAAGAAAAATCTCATATAGCTAGAGATAATTCCATAGCAAAATGAGCATTTTTCATTGCTAAACAGGATATAACGATGGATTACCAATGGATCAGTTCCTTATCTAAAGTGCTTCTTACTAAATTTTAGCGATAAAAAGTGTCCCTAGCTAAAAAGTTAGTAACAGAAAAATACTTTGCTAAAAAAGACAAAATTCCTAGCTAAATTAGCAAGATATATGATATATTCTGTCGCTAAACAAAAATAACTACAGATGATTCCCTAGCTAAAGTGCTGGTCTATAAATTTTAGTGATGAATATAGTCCCTAGCTTACTAAATTTAAGGATGGAAAATCCGTTGCTAATTTTAATATTTCCCTTTCTAAATTAGCTAGGGAAATTCCCTAGCTAAATTAGCAAGGTATTTTTCCCTTTCTAATTTAGCTAGGGATTTTCCCTAGCTATTTTAATTTCAAAAATAATTTTAGAATTTTATTTTTTAAAAAATTTTTTAATTAAATAATTTAATATATTTATATCAAATTGAATTAAAATGAAACTATAAATAATTTATAATAAACAAAGAATAAAATCATTTAATATCTTATTCTAATTCAATATTTTACATAATTGAAACAAAAAAATAAAAAACTTTTATTTCATCTTATTCATCAATGTATCTACCGAAAGTGCATAAAATATAATATATTCATTTATTGATGTTGTTTTCTCATTCTCTGCTCCTCCGATCATCATTTTTCTACTGTGACAAAGCTGTCTGAGTCACGACACGTAATGTCTAGTGAAAATTTTTATCACTTATAAAAGTTTTGTATGAGGAACAATGCGGTATCATATCTGTAATAAATTTAAACTACTCAGTCAAATTAAAAAAAAAGTCATGTTTTGATACATATATAATCTTATAATATGTATGTAAATATATACTAGCATTTTACTCGTACATATATTACTACAGTATATGTACGTAAAAATTACAGTATTATGTGTACATATAAACAGAGTACAAATATACTCAGTATATATGTACATAAAATACTACAAAATTATATGTACGTATATACTGAATTTATTCGTACGTATATACCTCATTTGGTGCTTTTGCTGCTGCTCCTACTACTGCTCTTGCTGCTACTGCCATTTCCATTATTGTTGCCGCTCCTACTGCTGTTGTCTTTGCCACTATCACTGCCAATACCATTGCTATTGTTGTCACTACCACCACTGCCGCCACTGTCGCCACTACCACCACTGCAGCTGATGCCACGGCTACCACTGCTGGCAATTCTGCCAATGCCGCTGTTGCCACTGCCATTGTGACTGCCGTCGCTGTCCTCGCTGCAGGTGTTGCTGCAGTTGTTGCTGCCATCGTTGGCGTCGCTGCTACCTCTACATTGCCGCTTTTGCCACTGCTTCCGGTCCTACAACTACTTCGGATGGCACCGCTGCTACAGCCATTACCACTGGTGCTTTTGGTGCAGCCGTAGTTGTTGCCTCCGATGCAGCCGCTATAGCTGCTCCCACTCTCCTGCCACTGCTGCCGCTACTTCCGGTGTAGCCACTACCACTACCTTTGATGCTGCCACTACAGCCGCTCCCACTGCTACCACCACCGTTGCTGCCGCTATAGCCCTCACTACTGCCGAGGCCACCACTGCCACTGCTGCCCGCTGTCACTGATACTACTACTGATAATACATTTTTACATAACTATAAAAGGCTAAAACTCTACCCAAAAAATTCAAAGACCCACATACATTTTCACAGATATATAAAAATAGTTATTATAGAAATGAACAAACACAAATTAAAGTTTATTGTCATACAACTTAGACTAAAATTTAATTAAATAATTTAATATTTTTATATAAAATTTAATAAACATAAACTATAAATGCAAATTTTAAATTAAACAAAAGAATTCATTTAACAACATATTCTAAACAATATTTTAAATAACTAAAAAAAAATTATATTACATCTTAGTTATCAATGTATCTACTGACCGTGCATAAAGTATAATCTATCAATGCATTGACGTTGTTTTATCTTCCTCTACTTCTCCGATCATCAATTTTCTGCTGCGAAAATGATGTCCGAGTCACGGTGCATCATGTCTATAGAAAAATCCATTCGCTTATACTAGCTTCGTAAGGGAAACAATGTGGTACCACATCTGTATGAAATTTAAACAACCAAATAAAATCAAAATAAATTAAAATAAAACTATGTTTTGATAAATATATATTCCTACCGCAAAAATGTACATATATACTAGCATTTCACTGGTACATATATTATTACAGTATTTGTACTTATAAAATGTAGTATTATGCGTACATATATACCGAGTACATATATTCTCAGTATATATGTACATAAAATAATGCAGAATTATATGTACGTATATACTGACTATATACGTACATATATGTCATATTTGTTGTTGTTCCTGTTGTTCCCGCTATCGCTACCGCCCTTGCCGCTACTGCCGCTGTGGATGTTGCTGGTGCTGCTACTACTATCGGTGCTGCCGCCGCTGCGGCTACAGTCGGTGCTGCCTCCGCTCCCATTGCTGCCACTATAATCACTACTATCACCAATGTCGATGCTGCCATTGATGCTGCCTCTGCTGCCTCACCTGCCTCCACCGCTGCCACTGCTACCGCCAATGCTGCTGCTTTCACCACTACCGCTACCGATTCCACTGCCACTGCCGACGCCACCGCTGCAACTGATGCCGCTACCGCTTCTGGTGCCGCTACCGCTTCTGGTGCCGCTACCGCTTCTGGTGCCGCTGCCGTCACTGCCATCACCGCCGCTGCCTCCGCCGGTGCCACCGCCGCTGCCACAGCTACCACTACTGATAATGAGCTTTTACATACCTATAATAGGCTAAAATTCAACCCAAAAAATTCAGAGACACACAAACATATTCACACACACACACACACACACACACATACACACACACACACACACACACACACACACACACACACACACACACACACACACACATATATATATATATATATATATAGTTAATATAGACATGAATAAACACAAATTAAAGTTTATTGTCATACAGTTTAAACAAAAATTTAATTAAATAATTTAATATTTTTTAATTAAATTTTATAAAAACATAAACTATAAATGAAACATTTAAATTAAATTAAAAAAACCATTTATTAACTTATTCTAATACAATATTTTAAATAACTAAAACAAAAAAATATCAAAAAATATATTACATCTTATTAATCAACGTATCCACCAACTTTGCATAAAGTATAATCTATCAATGCATTGACATTGCTTTCTCTCCCTATGCTCCTCTGATCACCAACCTTCTGCTGCGAAAATGCTGTCCGAATCATGGTGCATCATGTTTGTTGAAATATGTTTTCACTTATACAAGCTTTGTATGGGAAACAATGCGGTACCATATCTGTATGGAATTTAAACCACCAAATCAAATCAAAATAAATAAATAAATAACTATGTTTTAATAAATATATATTTCTACAGTAAATATATACATATATACTAGCATTTCACTCGTACATACAATAATGTAGTATATGTACATATAAACTATAGTATTATGCGTACATATATACAGAGTACATATATATATACTCAGTATATATGTACATAAAATACAATAGTATTATATGTACGTATATGCTGACTATATACGTACGTATATATCGCATTTGTTGCCGTTGCAGCTGCTCCCGCTACCACTGCCACTCCTGCTGCTACCACTGCCACTATCACTAAAGCTGCCGATGCTACTGCTGATGCCGCTGTCACTACTAACACTGCCACTGATGCTACCACAGCTACCGGTGCTGCCTCTACCGCACCTGTAGCCGTTGCGGTAGCCGCTGATGCCGCAACTGCCACAGCTTTCGTAGTTACCACTGTGGCCAATGACGTCGCCTCTACCACTACTGCCGGTGCTACCGCCACTACTGCCCCCACTACCACATCTACTGCCACTATCGCCACCGCTACTACTGCCACTGCTACCATCATTGCTGCTGATGAAAATAGGCTTTTACTTACCTATAATAGTCTAAAACTCTACCCAAAAAATTCAAAGACACAAAAACATATTCACAGATATATAAAAACAAATATTATAGACATTAAAAACATAAATTAAATTTTATTGTCTTACAGCTTCAAAAAAAATCCAAAAGATATCCAGCAATTATGTTTAGAGATAAAGAGAGTGCAAAAATAAAATGTGTTTAGAATAATAAAGATAAGATAAGCTAGCCCTCTTTTTGATAAAGATGAAATCTGTAAATATGAGACCCATGCATTGGAATGACCGTGGTAATTTCTGAATACTTTGAATCAGAAAAGCAAAGAACAAAACGAGAATAAAAAAAATTGAAACCTAAAAAAATATCATAATTATTTGCTACACCATGTCATCTATTTTAATTGTAGTTGGAGTTAGCTATTTTAAAAACAAACTAAGTTCTGTAAGGACCTCCCAAACACTTAGTAAAAGTCATTCATGGAAAATTGGTATTAATCTCTGCATAAATACATGACAATCATGACTTTTCATTCCAAATAACTTAAGATTCTTCATATCCACGCATCTACACATATTTGACACATATCCATCAGAGAATTTTAAATTTTTAACCCATTCACACAATATCTATCTTGCCTTCTTATCAAGTGGGCAGCGATCTTTAGGGAATTTTTCTGTTTCCCCATACAGTTCCAATTCAGGATGCCAACAGTAATCATTTAGCTTGTGTATTGATTTTAAAGTATCTTTTGTTTTTCTATTTTCATTAAGGAAAATGTTGAAAATATTGTCAAAGAAATTTTTTTTAATATGCATTACATCTATGTTTTGACGAATTAAATTGGACTTCCAATAGGGCAAGTCCCAAAATATACTATGTTTCCTCCAACCAAATTATTTGCTTTTTGGTCTATTACTTATAGTAGCATCATTTTTAGTTACCTTCTTCAAACCCAAAATATGAATCTTTTTAATAATATCATCTTTTGAACGAATTGCTGGTGCAACTGTCATCACAAATTTATTTTTTCAAAATGCAATTCTATTTCTTCGAAATGGATGATTCGTAGGTAGAAATTTACGATGGTTATCAAACCATGACTCTTTACCACTCAATTTGAGGGTAAATGCATCAGAATTTGTCAGGCAATATGGGCACGCGAATCATCCTATAGTACTCTAGCCATACAATATTGAATATGCAAGAAAATCACTTACCATCCACATAAAGGCTGCCCGCATAAAGAAATTTTGTTTCTTTGAGATATCATATGTATTCATGCCAACATCCCATAAATGATTTAACTATGCAATAAGAGGTTGTAAGAAAACATCGAGCATGTCTTTTGGATTTTTTAGCCCTAGAACCAATATTGACAAAATCATATATTACTCATTCAAACACAACCACGGAGGCAAGTTATAAGGTGTCACAATCACTAGACATGTTGAATACTGTTGTCCAGATTGCCTAAATGGCTGAAATCCATCAGTACAAAGACCTAATCTCATATTTCGACTTTATGCTGCAAAATCTTGATGTATATAATTAAAATGCTTCTAAGCAAGTGAATCTAATGGATAATGCATTACCCCTTCTTCAACCTCATGCTCGGAATGCCACCTCATATCATTTGATGTAGAATTTGATGCATATAGTCTCTGTAATCGAGGAATTAATGGAAAATAATACATCTTCTCAAATACAACCTTCAATTTTTGTAGTGTATCTACAACAAGAGTTGCCTTCCTACAATGAGAATGGTAACAAATCTTAAAACTAATTAAATCACTATCACCACCCCAATATAACACGCATCCATTTAAACAACAATCAATTTTTTCCATTGGTAGACCAATTCCTCGTAGTAACTTTTTACTAGTGTAAAAGTTGTTAGTGATCAAATTATTATCCAGAAAAATCTCTTTCATCAGTTCTATCACCTGATCAAATAATTTTTCAAACATATGATTTTCTAACTTTATGCTCATTAGTAGAGCCACAAGTGACAATTGTGAATGTGTTTTATAACCAGGCCACAACTCTTTATCTACAGCTTTAAGCATTTCATAAAATTTATGAGCTTCAAGATTAGGTGGTTCATCCATGTAATCCATATTGAAGTCAGCACCAATAGCTTCCATGATCATTCTATGGTATGTGTTTGATGATTCTTCACCACAAGCAAATGATTCAATACCCTCATTTTTGTCAATATTCAGAGCCATTGTACTTTCTCCATGATAAATCCAAACTAAATAATTTGGCACATAGCCATATTTAGCCAAATGATATATTATAGTGTTTGCATCACGAAAAGGGATATTCTAACACTTACGATGATTACATGGACACTTAATTTTTTCTCCATCCATCAATCTTGATTGACTACATGTAAAATTGATGAAAGTTTAAAGCCTAGTAAAAAAATCTTTAGTAAAAAATTCATTAATAACTCTTTTGTACATCCACTAATGATCTGAGCTCATTTTGCCCTAATTTATTTACAAAAAATAATATCCAATCATTATTATAAATAAAACATTCTATTACTTTAAAATATACAAATAATTAAATAAAATTACTTACAGTTGAATATTTAAAATTTAAATATCATGAAAATCGAGGCAATGCGCTTGCAGAATCTACATTAATAAATAAAGTAATTTTTAGCATGATTAAGATTAAAAGATATCACAGTTATACTAGATAAAGTGTGCAAAGTATGATAATGGACAAGAAAAGAAAGCAAAAAAAGACATTTAATGTTCGAAGGAGGAGAGGAAGAGAAAGAGAGGGGCAGAGAAATGGGGAGACGAGGGGAGAGAGAGAGGGGCAGAGAAATGGGGATACGAGGTGAGAGAGAGAAAGAGATAGAGAAAGAGAATGAAAGAGAAGGAAAGAGAGAATGAGTAAGAAAGAGGGGGAGAGAACTGGTGAAAGGGAGAGAGAGGGGAAGAGAGAGAGAGGAAGAGAGAGAGATAGGGATATAGAGGGAGAGAGAGAAAGAGGGAGAGAGGGAGAGAGAGAGAGAAAGGAGAGATGGAGAGAGAGGGAGAGGGAGAGAACAAGCAAGAATGGAGAGCGAGAAAGAAAAAAACAAGAGAGAGTGTGTGACACAAAATGAAAAAGAGGAATAGAGTGACATGAAGAATTAAAGAGGGAGAGAGAGAGACACACACATAGAGAGTGCAATGTTAGAATGAAAAATTATATAAAAAAATAAAATTTATTCTGTTTAAACCTATCAAATATTACATCTTTTGTCATACATAAGTTCATAATTGAGTCTGAGGCCTAAGGGTAGGGATTAGGTAAGAGTACGACCCTTATTTGTACTATACTATATATGAGCCTTATCAACGGACACTCTCATTCTACGTGCTTACATATCATTTATATTATATCTTATGCCATTTAATTTCAAATTAGTTTATCAAATTAATATTATGCCATATATAATTATATGTTAGGATACATATAGTAAATCTAGTTATAAATAGTTACATATAGTTAAACATATAATTATATATAGATATATGCATACAAGTAGTTATAAGTAAATATAAATAAATGTATAAATGTATAAATGTATAAATGTATACAAAGTTATAAACAATTATATAGATTTATATATATGTATACATAATTAAAAATAAAGTTATATTTAATTATATAGAGTTATTTATAGTTATAAGAATATTTATATATAATTATACACATATAGTTAAACATTGTGTTGTATGTTTTTATACATATAATTATATATATTGTTACATGTAGTTATAGATATAGTTACACGTATAGTTAAACATATATTTATTCATGTATGTATATATATTTGTTCATATAATTTCATATATTTATACATATAGTTATGTATAGGTATGGATATACTAAAATACATTTTTATACTAATATATTTAAATATAGTCATGTATAAAGCTTTTATAGTAATACTTTATAATAAGATACAATTATTTATAGTTATATGTTATTATACATATAGTATATATAACTATAAATAATTTTACATAGTTAATCATATAGTTATATATAGATATATTCATACAAATAGTTATAGATAAATATATAAAGTTATAAATAAATATATAGATTTACATATATATTTTATATACATACTTACAAATATAGCTATATTTAATTATGTAGAGTGTTATATAGTTATACATATATTTATATATAGTCATACAACTTCAATAAATATCTAAATATATGGCCAGCAATGATGTTTAGAGAGAGAGAGAGAGAGAGAAGAAATACTATATTTCTACAATTTTCCACATGAGCAGGAAGTTACTTTGAATGGCCATTTACTACTACTTCTATTGCGAAGAGATGTTTTGCTAAAGCACCATAAATTTTTTCCATATATCTGTATGTCCATATATATATATATATATATATAATAAAAATATGAAGATATATGCATGAAAATTAAAAAAAATGATATAAAAATATACTACTCAATAATAATTAAATATAACTAAAACTCAAGTCTTTACATAATGAATAAAAATGATTGATGAAACTTTACATTTTGAGTATTCCCATAAAAAATAAAACAACTGGATAAAATAAATAAAATCTCACGATAATATAATATTATGAATAAAAAATATAAAATGACATTATCATTTATTAAATAAAATAAAAATTCACTTATAAACACAAAAAGAAACTATAAATACTCTTAATCTATATGAATCATCTCATCCTAGTATCTCGAGATAATAAAATAAAATATTATAATATAAGTCTCAATAGTTTTGAAATTTATATTTTTATTTAAAACTTATTAATGTTCTTTATAATTCATTTTGCTGTATTTTTATGATACGTTACTATTTTTTTTATTATATTGCATTGATGTTCTTGAAATTATATTAATTTATATTTATTTTATTAAGATATGAAATAATATTTAATAATTCTTGACTAAAAAATAATTAGTAAATATGTTTATATCATATTAAACTATAAAAGAGTACTCACATAAAAGAGTACTCACATATATTCACTAGTACTATAAAATAATGTTTCATTAATGATACATACATTTCCATAATACTTATTATATTTTCTTATATTCTTTATTACTATTTATTACAAGATACATCTACCACAAATTTTGTGAAACATGAAACATAGATTCAAGCTTGTAGGTTACAACTAATAGTTATGATACTCACATAATAACTAAAACATTCAACTAACAAATACTAATAATATTTATTATTTTTTTAAATTATTTAAAATAAACATATTGCAGCACAGAAAAATTACCGTGTGTTAAAAGATGATGTTATTAACATGGCAGGATAAAGGGTATCCTAACGAATGTTGTCGTAAGAAGAATACTCTTGTATGACATGAAATTCATCAACGTTATAGAGATACCCAAACTCTTAATAATCCACCATTGTTAATGGTATAAATTATAGTTAATATAAATTTGGTAGAAGTTGAATTGTTAGAGTAATAATAAACTACATTGTTATAAATAAAATCATAAATTGAAGTTAAAACATTTTTTTGGTAGAAAAAAATCTATTGTGTTGCATGACATTGTGGGGATTATAAACATTAAAAATTTCTAAATATTTTTAATAGTTTTATATCCTCTATCTAAAGTAAAAATGTTATAGATTTAAAATATTATACTTTTTTTATCTACCTACCCTTCTCCCAAACTCAACCCAAAATTATTATTTGGCTCGTATATAAGCTATGAGGCTTCATGATTAGAATAGGTAAAACTCACGTCCCAACATCTGAACAACATCATAAATTATAGCACAATGAAAAATTTATCCAACTTCTACGAGGATCAGACTCATATTTTTAGTGTTAGAGTATTCATCATCTTTTGACGATTAGTCTACCATGTTGTTGGTTCGGATTTTTATTACCATGCTTTTTGTTTTTAAAAATATTATTCTTGATAGTAATTATGTACAAAAAAGTTTGGTTCATATATTTTTTACTATATTAGCTTGAGTGTCCATGACACATTGCTATATGTTGATCTTATTATATCAATATGAAATCATTATTTTAATATTACTAAACTTGATTCAACAAGTCCACTCATCACTAACACAAGAGAGATCACAAGGAATCCCACAGTACGAGATATCTATTGAAGGAATATTGAAATTATTAGAAATATAAGTGTTTTATTTCAAGAAACATAAATATGAAGTTATTATGTTTGAGATGATTTTGAGATAAATTTAATTTACAAAATGTTAGATACATGATAAATATAAATCTTTACACACACACACACACACACCCACCCACCATGATAATCTTTGTTAAAGATAAGTGCAATTATAAGAATATAAATTAATCATGTAGGAAAATTATAATAAAGTCTATGAAAAAATTAATAAGAATACTTATTTTTATATCATATGTTGACTTACAAGCTTATCACATGCTTACTTGTATGAATATCATGTGTTAGTAAGTATTATTTCCATATCTTAGCTTACATGAGTGATAAGTATTTGATTATGTGCTTACTATATGTTCTCGTGCATTAATGCCAAGTGCTTGAAAGTGTGCTTATTATATGATGATGTGTATACCTGCCAATAATTTACTTGACATGTGAAAGCTATGTGTTGGCTTACTAAATGTTGCATCAAAAATTATAAAACTTGGAACTTGCCTATAAATAAAAGTGATTTGGGGTTCCTAGCACACAACGACACATATCATGAGAACATTTCAAAGTGAATTGAGAAACTCTTGCTCAATTATTTTCAATTACATGTGTGAATATTTTTGAGTTTTCTAGAAGTTGGTAGATTAGTTCAAACTGGTTCAATCTAGTATAATCAGTTTAATTTAATTTGACATGCTAACCTTTTATTTTATTTGTTTTATTTATTTTATTTATTTTATTTATCTTATTTATCTTATTTATCATATTTATCTTATTTGTCTATCTCATCTATCTTATCTATCTTATTTATCTTATTTATCTTATTTATCTTACTTATCTTATTTATTTTATTTATCTTATTTATCTTATTTATTTTATTTTATTTTATTTTTGAATTCAATCATTACTCATTTTGAATATTTTTTGTAGATATCAAGTCGGTATACCTAAGTATGTATACTTGTTATGTATAAAATACTCGTGCATATTGATGTATACTATTTTTGTAGATATCAAGTCGGCAAACCTAAGTATATATACAATTTATATATTGTTTTTGTGTAGGGTCACCATCAAAATCCACACAATGACAACGTATTATATCACAGATACATGAAGCATGTATACGAATAAGTTTATATACGAAATCCAAGCATACCATGGTGATCAAATAAGAAATTTGGAAACAAAAAAAATAGAATAAAAATGCTTACTCTTCGATTAAGCAATCCAAGATAATCGATGAAGAATAAATGTATAAACGTACCTCTAATCAATAATAAATTAAAGCTTAAACCTCGAATTAATTTTAGTTGAATCGGCGTCAAGAGATAATGAGGAAATGAGGAGGAATTCGGTTCTGTTACTGTTAGAGATGTGTCAAGTCGAGAGAGATGTTGGGTAATTGTGCTTCCACGGGTAGTGAGATTAAGAAACAGAAAATATCAGAAACACAGAAAAAAAGCAATATATATCCCAATCCAAGCAAGCATCCACGACAGAATCAAAAACGAGAAATCAACACAGGAAATAACGTGGTTCGCTAGTCGCTTAGTACGACTAACTACCTCCACCAGAAAATGCTTATGCGTTACAGATTAAAACCAAGAAACAGAACATCTTACAATATGCAGCATGCAGCTGTCGTGAAATCGCGCAGAAAGAGGAGAGGGATGATAAACAGTTCAAACGGGTCAAAAAACAGCCGCCCGAAAAATAAATACAAATCATTTTATATGAAAAATAAACATCCGGTTAGCGGGACCTCCGTTATTGTGCTACTGCTGCATCCCCGGGCTTTTAATATTTCCTTTCCTGCACTTACATGAAAATATTAAAACAGATTATTAAGTAAAAACAAATTACATATACCGCAAGAGAGAATGTATATTTTAGGATAATATTTATATTTTTAATTATTAAAACAGTAAATAAACAATATATATATAAAATAAAAAATACTCATTAATTTTATTTACTATCAAAATATTTTCAACAAAATTAATGTGCAAGTATCAAGGTACAAATGAAAAAAAAATACCTTACAATTTTTTATTATAATATTAATTAAACAATAAATATATAAACAATAAAAAAAAATGTTTTGCCTTAAAAAAATATCAAATATGTATGAAATTACAAACTTCATAGAATAATATATAAATGAAAAGATGATTTATCTTCTAGCCACTCACCCACAAGTTATAAAATACAATTAATGTTAAAAAAACTATAAAATTTATATTTTATGGTTATAAATTTTTAAGAATTCATATTAATTTTTACGAAGATAATATGAAATAATTTTAAACACACAAATTTCATATTATTTGATATAATTAATAATTTTTAAAATTCAAAAATTTAGTTAAAGTGAGAAGATAATTAAAAAAAATAAAATTTATTATTTTATTAAAAACTTAATGTTAAAAGCTAATTGTAAAAATATTACTCGATTGTTTCATTTTTATAAATTTTAGTAGGATTAAACATTTATATATTTAGTTATAATTTTTATTATTATTTTTTAATTTTAATGAAAAAAATTATATTTTTATTATATTTCAAGATTTTCTAGATTTGTATTATTTAATTTTATAAAGGATTTCTATAATCATTAAATTTTTCTAATACATATAATAATGTTAATATTTAGTAGTTTATTCGTCAATTCATATATTTTTGAAAATATTTTCTATTTTATCATTCAATGAATTAATTTACATTTAAATTATTAAAAATTTGAATGTATGTTAATTTAATTTTTAAAGTATCGAAAAAATATTATACTTTTTGAATTAATTATTTAATGTTACTTTAATTTAAATTATTTAGTTTCTTAATTAAAAATTTTATAAAAATTTTTTGTAGAATTTTTTTAAAAATAAATACTTCATAAAAATAGTTATTTTATTCCTTATTTATATAAATTTTTTGTACTTTTATATATTTTAAATTAATTATTTATAGTATTATTTTTTTTGATTTTACGAGAAGAATGTGTGTTTCAAGGATTGCTCATCTATAGACCAATAACATAAATTTAATAACAAAATTAAATAAAATATTAGAATAAATAATAAATAAAAATAATTATATAATTAAATATTAGCTAGGGAAAGATCGTCGCTAAATCCGTAGCTAAATTACAAATTTTATAAGCTAGGGAAAATTCATCACTATATTATGGATATTATTAGCTCGAGGAAATCCATCACTTAATTCGTCGTTAAATTACAAATTTTATAAGCTAGGGAAATTCTGTCCCTAAATCCGTCGCAAAATTAAAGATTTTATTTTCTATGAAAATTCCGTCGCTAAATTCATCACTAATTTTTGGATTTTATTAGCTAGTGATATTCGCTCACTAAATCCATAGTTAAAATATGGATTTTCTTAGCTAGGGAAAATCCATCGCTAAATCCGTAGCAAAAATTTGGATTCTATTAGCTAGTAAAAATCTCTTGCTAAATCCGTTGCTAAATTACTGATTTTATTAGTAAGGAAAAAATCATCACTAAATTTGTCTTTAAAGCCATCACTAAATCAAGGATTTTATTAGCAAGATAAAGTCAGTTGCAAAATCTATCGCAAAATCATGGATTTTATAAGCGGGAGAAATCCGTCGCTAAATCAAAGATTTTATTAGCCAGAGAAAATCCATCACTAAATCTGTCGCTAAATGAATGATTTTATTAGCAAGTGCAATTCCATTTCTAAATCCATCGCTAAAAATTAGCTAGAAAAAAATCTGTCGCTAAATCTGTTAATAATTTCAGGCTTTTATTAGCAAGGGATATTTTGTTACAATATCCGTCGCAAAAATCCCCGCTTTTCTTGAAAAAAAATTACGAAAATTTTACGTCGCTAAATCCATTGCTAAAATCCCTGCTTTTCTTGAATGGAAGTTACGAAAATTATTCTTAGCTAATCCGTCGCTAAAATCTATACTTTTTATGAACGGAAGTTCATAAAATTTTTCGTTGCTAATCCGTCGCTAAATCTGTCGCTAAAATCCTCACTTTTCTTTAGCAGAATTTTTGAAAATTTTTTCCTCGCTAATCCATCACTAATTCGTTGCTTTTTTTTTTCATTAAAAAAATAATGAATTCCTTGCTATTCTCTAGCTACTTCCTTGTAAATTAGCTAGGGATTAATCCATAGCTAATTTTCCCTAGCTAAATCGATATTTTCTTATAGTGAAATAAAACTTGAATTCAAATGAACTTAGGGTCAATTTGGTAGTATTTTTCAAAATTGTTTATAGGGCTAAAAATAATTTTTAAGTGTTTTTAAGACAAAAAAATTTTATTAGTAATTTTTTAAATAACTTTTTTGAAATCCAATAAAAAAACTAGAAGTATTCTTTTAATAACTACACTAACATATTTATTTTTTAAAAAATCAAAATTATTTTGATGAAATTAAAACATCTATGTATTTATCTTTAAATATAAGTTTATTTTCTTTTAAATTTTATGAAAAATTTATTATTGTTTTAATAATTCAAAAATTTTAAATATTTTAGCAAATATTTTTTTAAAAGATTCATATAATCATAAAATATTATTTTAAATTAAATAATATAAATATTTACTTGTTTATTCATTAATTCATGTATTTTTATAATTTTTTTTATGTAATCATATAATTAAATATTTTAGCTTTTTATTAGTATTAATTTTTATGTATGTTCATTTATTAATTAAAATATCTTAAAAATGATTAATTATATAATTAATTATTTAATGTTTATTTAATACAAATATTTAAATAACATAATTAAATTTTTTGAAAAAATATTTTGGATAATTTTTAAAAAATTTTATAATCATAAAAAATAGTTATTTTAGACTTTATTAATATAAATTTTTATTTGTATTTAAATATTTTTGCAATTATTTATTTATAATATCTAATTTTTATAATTATATGGAAAGAATGTGTCTTTCAAGGTTTGCTCATCCATAGACCATGACATATATTTAATATAAAAAATTACACAAAATATTAAAACAAATAATATATAAAAAAATTTAAATCATTAAAGATTAGCAATGAAAATTATCCCCAGCCCAAATAGCTAGAGAAATATTCATAGCTAAACTCATATATTTTGTGAAAAATATCATTATATGAATAATCACTAGCAATTAAATATAAAATCATAAAAAAAATTTCAGAATACTATTAACGAGGGATTTTGTATCCAACTAATTAGCTAGGGGAATCTCTTAAGTTATTACTAAAATGCCCACCAATCTTTGCGTTAAAATTTAGGATAATATTAGTTAGGGACATTTTTAAATCTAAAATTTCCAACTCTAATCCATCACAAATTCATCAAAAATTTGTTATTTAATGTAAAATAAAACATCTCTTGCTATTCTCTAGCTAATCCCTCGCTAATTAGGGAGGGATTATTTCTCTAGCTAAATTTCCATAGTTAAACAGACATTTTATTATAGTGAAATAAACATATTGATAGATATATAGATAGACAAAATATAAACAGATAGAGACAGATAGGTAGATAAACAGATCGATAAATAGGTAGATTGGTTGATTGATGGATAGATTGGTTGATTGATAGATAGATAGACAAATAGATAGATAGATAGATAGATAAATAGATAGATAGATAAACATATAGATAGACTAATAGATAGATAGATAAATAAATAGATAGATAGTAAGTTAGATAGATATATAGATAGATGAATAGATAGATAGGTAGACAGATATATTGAAAGAAAGAAAGATAGATAGATAGACAGATAGACAGATAGATAGTTAGATATATAGATAGATACTAAGATACATACATAAATTGATATATATAGACATAGATATATAAATAGATAGATAGATAGATAGATAAATATATAAATAGATAGATAGATAGATCGATAAATAGACATATAGACAAATAGATAGACAGATACTTAGACAGATAGATATATAGATATATAAATAGATCTATATATAGATTGATAGATAGATAGACAAAAAGATAAAAAGATAGATAGATAGATAGATAGATAGAAAGATAGATAGATATACAGATATATAGATAGATATATAAATAGATAGATACAGGGATAGATAGAAACAAGTTAGTCAAATAGATAGACAAATAATAGAAAAAAGATGGATAGATATATCAACAGAGAGATAGATAGATAGATAGATAGTCAAATAAACACACATATAGAAAGACACACTAATAGATAGACACAAATAGATAAAAAACAGACAAATAAATAGATAGATAGACATCAAGAAAACAACAAAAACAAACAGAAAGATAGTTAGTCAGGCAAATAGTTAGGAAGGCAGGTAGACAAATAGACAGACAGATAGATAATACACAAATAAACAAATAAATAGATAGACAAAAAGAAAAATACATAGAGAGATAGATTGATAGACAAATATATTGACCAATTGATTGCCAGATAGATATATAAATATATAAGAAGATAGAAAAATAGATAGATTAAAAGGTAAATAGAAAAATAGATAGATTAAGAGATAGATAGACAAATAGATAAACAAATAGATAGACAAATAAATAGACATATATATTGAAAGAAATAAAGAAAGATTGATAAATAGATATAAAGATTGATAGACAAATAGATAGATAGACAGATAGAGCGATAGACAGATAGATAGAAAGATAGATATTAAAATAGATAAACAGATAGACAGATAGATAGATAGATAGACAAACAAACAAATATATAGACAGACAGATAAATAGATACACAAATAAAAAGATAGATAAAGAGTCAGGAAGGTAGAAAGTCAATCAGGTAGGTAGACAAATGATAGATAGATAGATAAATAAATAGATAGACCAACAAATAGACAGGAAAATAGATAGACAAATAGAAAAATAGACATATAGATAGTTTGATAGATAGATTAATACACAAATCGATATACTAATTGAGTGATAGATTGATACACAGATAGATAGATAGATAGAATGATAAATAGATACATAGATATATATATATATATAGTCAGATAGATATAAATAGATAGATAGATAAACAAATAGAAATATATATATACATACATATATATATATATATATATAAATAAAGAGATTGATAGACAAATTGATATATAGATAGAAATATAGATTGATAGAGAGATTGAAAGATAAACATATAGATATACAACCAGATAGACAAACAGATAGATAGATAGAAAGATAGACTGATAGATAGACAGATGAAGATATTTTTAGACTTCAGGCAGGTAGACAATTAGGCAGGCAGGCAGACAGACAGACAAAAAGATAGACAAACTAATAGACAAAGAGATACACAGATAGGAAGACATTTAGATAAACAAATAGATCGTTAGATATATAGTTTGATAGATAGAATAAATGATAGATTAATAAACACTGAATAATATTTATCTATTTTGAACTCGGCGCTCGCGAAAACCCTCTCGCGATAACCTAGCTCTCGCGAAAACCCTCTCGCGAAAACCCTTCTGCGGATTTCTCTAGATTTTCGCTATCGTGATTTATCTTAAACAAATGATTATGTGAATTTGTTGAATGATTATTGTGCAAACTGCTTCGTGTACTTTTTTATGATACAGGTTCTCTCGGGATTTTCTCTCTAACGTACTATCTTGTGAATATCTCGAATAAACATACGGGTATGTGAATTGTTGAAGGATTTATTGTGAAAATAGCTTAGTGAATTGATTTTCATTACAGTTTCTCTCGTGATTATTTACGAACATCTTGAATAAACTGTTAATTGGGAGAACCATTGTGTTAATTGCTTTGCGAACTATCTGGAAACAATAACGAAAACATTGAATAAATTTTGTTGAATGTTCTTCTGATATAGTTGAGAGATACAGCTTGTTATATTTGCAAATTAAGTGTAACTGTTATGGGAATACTGTTACGGGAACATGAATAATAACAATTGGTATAAACTGTTATGTGATTTCATGGTAATCTCGTGAAAATCCTCTCACCTTTTCTCTCCAGTGATTATCTGGAATTCTGTTGTGGGATAGTTGAGGGACTTTATTTTTCGGGAACTGCTGTTTGATACTATAAGGGTATAGTGTTGAGTAATTGTTAGATTGTGAAACAAAGAAAAAAGAAAACATCATTTAAGCTCAAACCAAGCCCAATACAAGGTAAGAATGGAAAAATCTGACTTATTATTAAATAATAAGTCTTTTGCCTCGGTGGTGAAGAGCTCCGCGCCAATCTTATGAATTCAAGGGAACAAAAATGGTCTCCCGGCCATCATCTTCTCAGCCGAAGAATCTCAAAGGCTCTTAGAACCTTTCGAATATATGCTCGTTGGAAAGTTCTCTCACGGCAGGCCTCGTGTGATTGGAGTTCAGAAATTTATCGACAATTTAAAGCTAAAGGGGAAGGTGAAATTTGCTGATTTCGATGCCAAACATGTTGTGCTGCAATGCTCTCTACTGGAAGATCAATATCGCCTATGGCAGCGTGGATTATGGCAAGTTGACGGCTTCCCCATGCGTATACTGAAGTGGACAAAAAATTTTACTCCTCTTGAAGAGGCGCCTATAGCTCCGGTATGGTTTACATTGCCTTTTCTGCCACTCCATTTCTTCTCTGAGATATCTCTTTATGCAATCTCATCGTGCTTGGGTAAGCCCATGTTACGAGATGAAGCCACAAGAACCATGTCAATCCCGAACAAAGCACGTGTATGTGTAGAGCTAAACCTCTTAACTAAACCGCCTGAAAAAATATGGATAGGTAGTGGTGAAGGGGAACATGCCGAGGGGTTTTGGCAAACTGTCATTCCCGAAAGCCTTCCTCCCTACTGTTCAAAATGTAAGAGGCTAGGGCATGAAAATTCCTCGTGCAAGGTGGGGAAAGAAGAACATAACAACGGTCAGCAGCACGAAGGAGGAGGCGGGAATGTGATGCATTGGGTAAGGAAAGAGGAGGCTTCACTTCACAAACAAAACCAGCCGAAGGGAGATTTGCACTCAAGCATCCCTCCAGATAATCCAAATATTACTCAAGAAGAAGGACCCCTGAGAGAGACTAACTCGGGGATAGAAAATGATGTTAGTTTAATAAAAGGATGAGAGGAGGTAAAATATAAGAAAAAATATAAAAAAACATCTAAAACAAGAATTGTATTGAAAGAAAAACTTGAGGATTATTCATGGATAGATGAGGATCTTCTGGATTTTCCTGAAGATGAATCGGTAATTTTTAGTTGCCCTTCAAGCTATAAGGATGATGTATCCCAAGATGAGGCGGAGTTTAAAGTAAAGGATGATATACATATTTATAATGAAGATTGGGGGAATCTTTCAAGAACCCAATCCATGGAGGCCCTAAAGCAAATGGCTATGGTGCTCGGAAAACAGGTAAAATATAAGGAGATTAGGTATGAAATTCCTCACACTCCTAAAACAACAAGAAATACGAAAAAATATGCTAACATGTCATATGAATCTAAGTGTACAACTCGAGCCCAAGCTAAACTAGTTTTTAATGGATAGATGTCTATATTGGAATGTTAGGGGAATAGCCAATAGTCCCACGATAAATAGATTAAGACTTTTAATTAAAGAACATAAAATTTCACTACTGATTATTGCAGAACCAATGGTCCTGCAAGCTCAACTAAATAAATATAGAGTAATTTTAGGATTTAATAAGGCTTATGCTAATCTAAATAGTAAACTTTGGATTTTATGGCAAAGTAAATTGAAAATTGAAATATTAAAAGATACTGAACAAATAGTACATTTCAAATTAGATAAGAGCACAGATCAAATAATCTCAGCAGTTTATGCAAAAAATGATAAACAATCTAGGCTGGCATTATGGGAAGAAATGAAAGATATAGCAAGTAGAGATTTACCATGGATAATAGGAGGCGACATTAATATAATTAGAAGCCATCAAGAAAAGAAGGGTGGTAAACCACCATACAAGGTAGCCATGAAACAATTTAATGACACAATAGCCATTACCAATCTAATGGAAATAGATTTTAATGGTTCGAGATATACCTGGTGTAATAATTGGAAAAAAAGAGGAGTCATCTGGGCTCATCTGGATAGGATTATGTGTAACACAAAGTCGGTCACCTCACAAGGGACTACGGGGCTTAGACACCTAAATAGAACTTGCTCTGACCATAGCCCACTACTTATCACGATTCAAAAAAATCAGGGTAATACATCTATTTTTAAATTTCAAAATATGTGGGTAAATCATGCGAGCTTTGCAGGACTTGTTAGAGAATCTTGGAAAGAGCCAGCAGAGGGTAAACCGATGCAAGTCCTATCAATCAAACTTCTGAGGCTAAAAGCTTGTTTGAAAACTTGGAATAAAGAGGTTTTTGGGAAATTAAATCTGGAGCTAAAAAAACTAGAAGAAAAAGTAGCAAATTTGGAGCAAGATTTTGACTCCACAAATAATAATGAAACTCGAATAGAATTAAGTAAGGCTAAAGGAGAACTGAGATTGAAACTACACATGGAAGAAATTTACTGGAAACAATGAGCAAAAATAAAATGGTTAAAAGATGGGGATCGTAATACCAAATTTTTTTATAGTATGTCTAAAATAAAATCTCAAAAAAATAAAATTAAAGGTCTAATAAACGAAGAAGGAGAATGGGTAGAAAATGAAAAGGAAATAGGAGCTCTTTTTAAAATTTTTTTTGAAAATCAATTATGTAGTCAGTCAAGTAGGACAGATAATTCTCTAATGCAAGTGATTAGGGTGACCATTACGGAAGTTCAAAATCAATCAATGGAATTGGTCCCAGAAGAACCAGAAGTTAAAGAGGCTGTGTTTAGTCTGGATAAAGATAGTGCAGCAGGACCTGATGGTTGGAACAATTATTTCTTTCAGGTAAACTGGGATACGAATAAAACCGAGCTAGTTCCTGCAATTGCAAGTTTTTTTGTAGGGGCGGAAATCCCAAAAGCATGGGCAAAATCTTTTATAGTATTAATTCCAAAAAAAGAATCATCACAGAAATGTGAGGATTATAGACCAATAAGCTTATGCAATGCTATTTATAAAATACTGGCAAAAATATTACAAAATAGGCTGAGCTTAATTTTACCTTCAATAATATCTCAGGAACAAACGGGTTTTGCTAAAAATAGATTAATGATAGAAAATATAAAGCTTGCATCTGAAATGATGAAAGAGATAGGAAGTAAGTCTAAAGGAAAAAACTTAGTGGTTAAATTAGATCTATCGAAAGCCTTCGATAGAGTAGAATGGGACATCCTTTGCTTTGTGTTAAGAAGGTTCCGCTTTTCAGAGCTAACCATAGATCTAATATTTAGATGTATATAAAGTACTTGGGTAAGAGTCCTGGTAAATGGTAAGTTAAGTGAGGAATTTAAACCAAATAAAAGTTTAAGGCAAGGGGATCCGTTATCCCCTCTTCTTTTCGATATCTATCTAGAATTGCTAATACATAACTTGAATAAAAAAATATCCGAAGGTAAAATATTGTCATTCAGACAACCAAGGAATACACCCAGAATAGGTTGTTTAGCTTATGCAGATGACCTTATAATATTTACAAATGCTAGCATAAAGTCTTTAATGAATCTTATGGATCTTCTCCAAATTTTTGAAAAAGAGTCAGGTCAAATGGTTAATAAAAGCAAATGTCAGTTCATGCTTGCTAAAAATGCAAAATTAAAGTTAGTAGATAAAATAAAAAGGATTACGGGATTTGCAGAAATAAAAGGGGCATTAATGTATTTAGGTTGTCCGATATATGAGGGGAGGTTGAAAGAAGAATATCTAAGTTACTTTCAGGATAAACTAAGAAAGAAAATAGCAGGATGGAAAGAAGAGTTACTGGTTTTTGGGGGAAGAATAACACTGCTGTCACATGTATTACAAAGCACGCTTACGCACATATTATCAGTGATACACCCCCCTAAGAAATTTATTAAAAAACTCGAATCGAAAATGGCCAACTTCTTATGGGGTAAAAAGCAAGGCAGAAATAAACTACATTGGAAGGACTGGAAAAGTATCTGTTATCCGAAAGAGGAAGCAGGATTAGGTCTAATGAGCCTCCAGGACTCGGCAGCTGCCTGGGACTGTAAAAGCTGGTGGAGACTTAAAGAAAGTGATAGTCTGTGGGCTAAATATATGTGGGCAAGATATTTAGATAACAAGAATAAGACCACTAAGAAAGTCTCGAACAGTTGGAAGTCAATGGAAAAACAAAAAGAAATAGTGGACTCACACTCTATACAAAAGAGGAGCGGCTGGAAATGGATGTTAACACCACAAGGAAACTTTTCCCTCAAGTCGGCAAAAGACTTGGTCAGAAAAAAAAAACCGGCTCAAACTCTATTAAATGGGTATGGCAAGAAAACATACCGCAAAAAATGCGTTCCTTCACATGGAAGGCTTTAATGAATGCTATACCGGTAGATAGAAATATACAAAAGAAAGGTATAAACATCGCATCAAGATGTGAATGCTATTTACAAGCGGTTGAAACCACTGATCATTTGCTTTCTAATGGTCCCATCGCAGCAGAAATATGGAAAGAAATGGAAGGGGAAAAAAGAATATGTAAAATAGATGATGGATTAATAGATAAAGTTAAAAAATGGGAAAAGGAGAAATCGAAAAGCCCCACCAGGAAATGGCTCAACCAAAAACTGCCGGATCTAATTATTTGGTGTATATGGAAATCTCGAAACAAAAGTAAATTCGAAAATATAAGGATGAATTTAACAGAAATTATAAAAGATATTAGAAAGGAGATATGTAATATATCACTAATAAAACCGATAGTTATTCAGGAAATGAAACAAGAAAAGAAGCTTGAGAAAGAATGGGATCTCACATATAAAGTTTTAAATCAGCAAAGGGCTAAATGCATACAGTGGAATGCTCCGCCGGTTGGTAAACTCTCACTTAATACGGATGGGAGTTTTAGCAGGGACACTGGAATAGCAGGAGGAGGCGGGGTAATAAGAGATCATACAAGGACAGTACAGTGAGCTTTCACCAGATCTAGTAGAGCCTCTTCGGCGTTAGAATCTGAAATCAGAGCATTAAAATCAGGGTTAGAGATATGCAAGCAGCTTAACTTTAAAAACATTGAAGTACAGGTAGACTCAAAATTACTAGTTGATACAGTAATCAATAAGAAAATATTATGGAGGAATGAAGAGGAACTAGAAGTAATTCTTGGTCTTATGGACGAATTGAAGGCCTCAATAATACATATATACAGAGAAGCGAACTATCTAGCGGATAATCTATCTAAAATAGGTACCACCAGAGGAGATATAGAATTTAATGAGAAACGCATGCCAAACAAACTAAAGGGAATAGCATGTTTAGATAAAATGGGTTTTCCTTATTTTAGAATAAATAAACAGACCAAGAAGATATAACAAAGCCCCAACTTTCTGATGGATTGGGCGGGAATAATGAGTATTTTAAAATATCTATCTTGACTATTGTTAATATAATATCATAATATCTATTCTGACTTTTACGCTGCTATATAAACACTGTTATATAAAAAGTTACAGTTAAACTTAATAAGTATAATTTCTGCTATTCCTTGTTCTGCTGCTCTTGCTGCTGTAATAGGATAAGGAAATAGGGCAAGATATTTAGATAAGGGGCACCCCGGTCCTAAGGGGGACTATAAATTGATTATTGAGGCCTATTTCTTTCGCTAAAATTTTGTGTCGCTGAGTCCCAAAAAGCATTGAAAATGGAAAGGGGTCCTAGGGGTGTTTTTCTGTTTAGCTTCATCTAAGTAAAATAAGGGCTGTTTGTTGGGCAGAAGAGTTAGGTTAGGTTAAGTATAGAGGGGGGTTTTTTCTTTTTTCGTATATTTATTGTTTTGCAGGAAATATCACAGACAATCCAATACCGGTAGTGGGAAAGACAGAGGCTTTGGCACTTTGAGGTGCTGAAAGACAACTTAAGACAGGAAATGGAGGACTGTTTTTCTTTTTGTATATTTACTGTTTTTCTTTTTTGTTTTATCCAATAATCGAGAGAGAGGGAGGGTTACTTCTATTTCCAGAGGCTCGGGGATAGCTAAAGAGGGATTATCGGAGGCTCCAAGAGAAGCAATAACAGAAAATCCATTTCTTTATTGCTTTACTGTTTCACATATTTTGATTTGTTTTCTCTTTTCTGTCATTTTAAGAGTACAGTTCAAGCCTGGGGTGTTATTTGAAAAGGCTGCAAGCATTGGTCCCAAAAAGCATTGAAAATGGAAAGGGGTCCTAGGGGTGTTTTTCTGGCTAGCTTCATCTATATGGGCTGTTTGTTGGGCAGAAAATATCGCAGACAGCTTAAGACAGAGGCTTTGTTAAGTATATTCACTGCTTTGTTAAGACAGGAAATATCGCAGACAGCTTAAGACGGAGGCTTTGTTGGGCTGTTTGTTAAGTATAGAGGGGGGTTTTTTTTCTTTTTTCGTATATTCACTGTTTTGCAGGAAATATCGCAGACATTCCAATACCGGTAGTGGGAAAGACAGAGGCTTTGGCACTTTGAGGTGCTGAAAGACAGCTTAAGACAGGAAATGGAGGACTGTTCTCTCTTTTTTCGTATATTTACTGTTTTTCTTTTTGTTTTTATCCAATAATCGGGAGACAGGGAGGGTTACTTCTATTTCCAGAAGACAGGAAATGGAGGACTTTAAGAGGTTAGGAAGACAGCTTAAGAGGCTCGGGGATAACTAAAGAGGGATTATTGGAGGCTCCAAGAGAAGCAATAACAGAAATCTTAAAGGGCAGCATAAGGGACAACATAAGAGGCAATAAAAAAAACATCAAAGGATCACATTGAAGTTACTTATGATACACAAAAAGTAAAGAGCTTACTTATAGCATACTTAAATGAAGAGAGTTAAAAGCATGATTTCATAGAGTTAGTTCTTTATTTCTTTTGAGAATGGGTGTAAAAGGGAAAAAGGGTAGTATTAGTTTGTACAAATGGTATTCCTCCGCCAAAAGAGAGGGCATAATAATAATAAAACAAACCTTTTAAAAAAATGATAGATTAATAGACTGATAGATAGACTAATTGATAGGCAAATTGTTAGATAGATTGATAGACAGATAGATAGACAAATAAATAGATAGATTGATTGATCAAAGGAATGATATATAGACATATAGATAGATAAAAAGATCGATAGATTATTAGAGAAATAGATATATAGATAGCTAGATAAATAGATAGATAGACAAACATACAGATAAAGAGATTGATATATAGATAGAAAGATTAATGATTTATAGATAGAATGATAAATATACATATATATAGACATATAGATCGATAGATTATTAGAGAAATAGATAGATAGATAGTTAGATAGATAGATAGATACATAAATAGATAGACAGATAGACAAAAAGATAAATAATTAAATATATATATATACATAAAGATATAGATAAAAAGATGGAAAGAAAGATAGATATATAGTTAGATAGAAAGATAAATAGATAGTTATATAATTAGATAGAAAGTCAGATATATAGACAGATAGATAGATAGACAGACATACAGATAGGTACATAGATTTATATACATATAGATAAACAAATAGTTTGAAGACATTCATACTGACACACAAACCAACAGATAGACATTCAGGTAGGTAGATAATTAGAGAGACAGGCAGACAAATAGATAGACAGATATATAAATAGATAGACAAACAAACAAATATATAGATAAATAACTAATAGATAGATAGATAGACAAATAGATAGATGGATTGATAGACAGATATAAAGAAAACTAGATAGACAGATAGAAAGGTACTAAGATAGATAGAAATATTGATAGAAGATAGATAGATTGATTGATAAATAGATATATATATATATAGAAAGACAAGTAGGCAGGCAGATAGATAGATAATTAAACCAATAGATATACATGTAGATAGATAGATAGAAAGAGAGACATGCAAACAAACAAATAGACAGACAGATAGATACATAGACAGACAAATAAACAGAAAAACGGACAGATATATAGTTAGATAGATAGATCGATGAATTGATAGATAAATAGATAGACAAACATAGAGATAGATAGATAGACAAATAGATAAGTAGATTAATAAACTGATAGATAGAGAGATACAATGATAGACATACATACATAAAGATAAATAGATACACAGACAGATATAGTGATATTAATATAGACAGAAAGATAGATAGATAGATAGGTAGATAGATAGACACATAGATAGACAAATAGATAGATAGAAAGATAGAATAGTAGATAGATAAATAAATTGATACATATATAGATAGATAGATAAAAGTCAGATAGATAAACAGATAGATAGATATATAGTTAGATAGATAGATATATAGATAATTAGATAGATAAAAAGATAGAATGATAGGGATAAGGATAGATAGATTGGTATATAGATTTATCAACAAAATTATTAATAGATTGCTATATTGATTGATAGACAGACAGATAGATAAATAAATAGATTGATATATAGTCAGATTGATAGATAGATTAATGATAGATTAATAAATATATAGATAAATAGAAATAGACATATAGATATACACTTTGATAGAAATATTGATAGATAGATAGACAGATAGATAAACAGATAGATAAATATATAGATAGTTAGATAAATAGATAGATACATATACAAATAGATATAAAGATTTTTTGATAGACACAATGATAGACAGATTTATTAATAGATTGAAATATAGACTGATAGTCATATTGATAAATAGATTGATAGATAAATTTATAAACAATTAGAATTAAATATAACTAGATAGATAGATAGACAGATAATAGATAGATAGATATATAGATAGATAGACAAATAGATAGAAAAATAAATTGATAGATAGAAAGAAGGAAAGATAGATAGATAGACATTATGATATATTGATAGATTGATAGATATACAAATATATAGATAATAAATAGATAGATAGATAGACAAATAGAAAATAGATAGATAGATTTATAGATAAGTTTATTGATAGATTGATTGATTGAGAATGATAAACTAAATAGATTCATATACTTATTGAAAGACTGATAAATATTCAATTTGATAGATAGATAGATAGACTAATAGATAGATAGATAGATTGATTAATTAAATGATAGACATATTGATATATAGGTTTATAAACATATTGATAGATAAATTTATAGACATATTTATAGACACGTTTATTGATCGATTGATTGATGGATAGATAGATAGATTAATAGATTGATAGACATATTAATAGACAGATTGATAGATAGATTAATAGATAGATTGATAAAAAAATAGATAGACAGATAGATAAACATATAGATAAATAGACATATAAATAAACATATCTGTAGATTGATAGATTGATAGATTGATAGATGAATTCATAGACAAATTGATAGATATATTTATAGACAGACTGATAGACAGATAAATATAAAGATTGATAAATATAATGATAGATAGATAGATATGTTAATAGATATATAGATAGATATATAGATATATAGATAGATATATAGATATATAGACCGATAAACACATAGATCGACATAAAGATAGCTAGAAAGCTAGATAAAATATTAGGTAGATATAAAGATAGATAGACATATAGATAGAAAGGAATATAGATAGTCAGATAGATAGATAGATTGACATATAGATGGATAGATAGATAGGCAATAAATAGACAGATAGATTGATTAATAAATAGACAAATAGATAGATAGACACACAGATAGATAGATAGATAGACAGATAGATAAGTATATAGATTTACACTTAAATATATAGATCGATTAACACATAAATAGATAGATAGATAAAAAGATTAATAGATTGATAGAGAGATAACATACAAATACATTGACAAATAGATAGACATATAGAAAAACAAACAAATTGTTAGATAGTTAGATAGATAGACACATAGATAGAAAGGTAAATAGATAGATAGATAGATAAATAGACAGATAAATAGATAGATAAACTAATATATAGCAGTTTGATAGACATATGGATAGATAAATAGATAGACAAATAGTCAAGCATACAAATTGATAGTCATACAGACAAATAGCCAGTCATATGGATAGACTAATAGAAAGATAGATAGACTAAGTGACAAACAGATAGATAGACAAACTTATAGATAAATAGATAGATAGACACAAAGATAGACAAATAGTTAGAGAAATAGATAGATAGACTGACAGAAATATAGATAAAATATTAGATAGATAGATAGACATATAGTTAAATAGATAATAACATATATAGATATATATAGATAGATAGACAAATAGATAGACAGAATGTTAAAAAAATAGATAGATCGATAGACATACAGATAGATAGATAAATACATAGATAGATAGAACGATAGTTAAACAAATAGAAAGAAAAATAGATAGATAGATAGATAAATTGATATATAGATAGATAGACATACATATAGATAGATAGATATATAGAAAGATAGACAGAGTGATAGATAGATAGATAAATAGATAGATAGATACATAGATAGATATACAGATAGTTAGAGAGATATATAAAAAATTAGATAAATAGATAAATAAATTTATATATAAATAGCTAGACAGATAGATAGATAGAAAGATAGAAAGATTGACATACAGACAGATAGATAGATAGGTTGATATATTGAATAATTGATTCATAGATATATTGATAAATAAATTGATAGAATGATTATAAGACAATATTGATAGATAGATTTATAGAATGATTGATATATAGATTCAGTAACAAATAGATAGATTGATTGATAGATAGATTGATATAGAAATAGATAAACAAAAAAACTTTTTAATAGACATTTTGATAGACAGATTGATAGATAGATTGACGGACAAATTGATAAAAAAATAAATACACTTATAGATAGAGAGATATATAAATGAATAAATAGACATATCAATAGACAGATAGATAGATAGACATATAGATAAAGAGATAGATAGATAGATTGATTGATTGATAAATTAATAGCCAAATTCATAGAATAGATTGATATAAAGATTGTTAGATAGATTGATAGAAAGTTTGATAAAGAAATTGATGGACATGTTAATAGAAAGATAAATATATAGATAGATAGATAGATAGAATGATAAATAGATAGATAGATAGTCATATAGATAGATAGATTAATAGATAGACAAACAGACAGACACACATATAGATAGATATATTAATATACACGTAAATTGACTGATAGATAGATAGATATTTATATAGATAGATAGATAGATTTATTAATAGACAGAATGATAGAAAGATTGATAGATAAAGTGATAAACAAATTGATATACAAATAGATAGATTAATAAACATATTGATAGACATTTTCAAAAATAGATTAATAGATAGAATAATGGATGGATTGTTTGATATATTGATTGACATATTGATAGACAGATTGATAGATAGATTGATAGATTGATAAATAGATTGATAGACAAGTTGGTAGACAGATAGATAGAAAAACATCTAGATAAATAGATAGACTGATAGAGAGATAGATAGATAATAGAAAGATATATAGATTAATACACAAATGGATAGACAAAAAGATAGAGAGATGGATAGACAGATTGATAGATATATTAATAGGTAGATTTATAGATAGATTGATAGTAAGAATGATATACAGATTGATATACAAATAGATAGAGAGTTTGATAAATAGATTGATAGATAAGTAGAAAGGCTTATTTATATACACATAGATTGCTAGATAGTTAGAAAGATAAATAGAAAGATAGATATATACAGAGATAATAGATAGATAGATAGATACATTGATAGCTAGATAGATGGACAGATAGATATACAGATTATTAAATAGTTATGTTGAGAAATTTATTGATAGATAGATTCACAGATAGATAGACAAATAGATAGGCACAATATAGAAAAATGATATACATATGGATTGACAAAGAGATAAATAGAAAAAGAAAGATATATAGACAAATAGAAACATAGATAGATAGACATATAAATTGACATATAGATAGAAATAGATAATTAAATAGAAATATAGATAGGTAGTTAGACAAATAAAGAAACAAATAGATAGATAAATAGCTAGCTAGATAGACAGATAGATACTTAGATAGAGAGATATACAAACATATAGATAAACAAATAGATAGATAAATAGATAGATATAAATATAGATAGACAGACAAATACATAGATAAATAGATATATAGATAGACAAATAAATAGACAAATAAACATATATTTTAGATATATAGATAGAAAGAGAGATAGATAGATATATAGACAGACATATAGATAAACAAATAGACTATAGACAAACAAACAGAAAGAAAGATAGACAGATAAATAGATAGATATATATACACAATTAGGCTGCTAGATTATCAGGTAGGTAGAAAGCGAGATAGACGAACAAACAAGAAAACAAATAGACAGATAGAAATATAGATATATAAATTAATAGATAGATTAAAGACAGATAGATAGATATTTAGATTTTTAGACAAATACATAGAAAAATAGATAGAAATATAGATAAATATATAGGTAGATAGACAAATAAACATATAATTTGACAGATAGATAGACAAATACATAAATAGACAAATAGATAGACAAATAGACAAATAGATAGAAATAATTATATAAAGATAGATAAATAGATAGTAGATTGTTAGTTTGTTAGTTAGATAGATAGAAAAATAGATTGATTGATAAATTAATATAAAAATAAATAGAAAAATTAAATAGAAAAATTGTTAGACAGATAGATTGATAGACAGTAAATAGATGGATAGATATATAGATTGATTGATATAAAGATAGATAAACATAATGTAAGACATATAGATAGATAGATATACAGATAAGTAGTCCAATAGATATGTAAGTTATTAGATAGATAAATAGACAGATATTTAGAGATACAGATAAATAGATAGATAAATAAATAGATAGACAGTTAGATTGAGAGATAGATACACAAGATAGATAGACATATAGTTAGATAAATAGTTAGATAGAGAGACAGATAGAAAGATAAATAGATAGATAGATAGATATATAGTTAGATAGATAGACAATTATATAGACAAAATAGATATACAAAAAGATAGATAGATAGATAGATAGATAAACAATTAGATAGACAAATAAATAGATAGATAGTTAAACAGATTGATAGATAGATTTATAGGTAGATTCAAAGAAATACAGATTGAAAGGCTGATAGACAATTAGATAGAGAAATAGATAGGCATATAGATAGAAGGATAGACAAATAAATAGACTAAAAGACAGATAGACATGTGTATATATATATAGACATATTGATAGATAGATTGATAGACAAATTATTAAAAATTTTGATTGATAGATTGATAAACCAATTGATTGACATATTGATCACCAGATTGATAGATTGATTGATAGATTGATTGATAGACTAATTGATAGATAGATTCATAGATACATTGATAGACATATTAAATGACAAATATATAGACAGAGATATAAATACAAATATAGATTGATAAAAAGATTGATAGATAGACAAATAGTTAAATAGATAGACAAATAAAAAGGTAGGTAGATAGATCGATAAATAGATATATATACAAATAGACAAATAGATAAATAGATAGATAAAAAATAGACAAAAAGCTAGACAAATAAACAGATAGATAAATATATACATAAATAAATAAACACATAGATAGATAGATAGATAGATAGATAGATAGGCAGACATATATATAAATAGATAGATAGATTATTAGAAAGAAAGAAAGATTGATAGATAGATAGAAGGCATATAGATAGAAAGAATGATAAACAGAAAGATAGATAGTTATATAGATAGATAGTAAGATAGATAGTTATAAAGATATATAGACATATAAATAGATAGATAGATAGATAGAAAGATTGATAAACATATAGATAGATAGATAGATAATATAGATAAACAGATAAATAAATAGATAGATAGACAGATATATAGAGAGACAGATAGATAGATAGACATATTGATATATATAGAGTTAGGAATATAGATATATAAATTGATATACAAATAAGATCAACAGACAGATAAATAGATAGATAGATAGACAAATAGATAGACATATAAATAGACAAAAAGATATACAGATAGATAGATAGACTGATATATACAAAGTCGATCAGGCATGTAGACAATCAAGCATATAGAAAGATAAAAAGATACATAGATATATATACAGACAAATAGATAAAAACATAGATTGATAGATTGCTAGATAGATAGATAGATATATTGATTGATTCATAGACAGACATATTGATAGATAGATAGAGTTAGACAAAGAGATAGATGATATAGATAGATAGATAGATATATATATATATATATTGATAGATAGATAGATAAAAATATAAATAGATTTATAAATATATAGATAGATATATAACCATATAGATAGACAAACAGATAGTTAGAAAGATTGAGAGATAGATTGATAGAGAGATAAAAAGATATACAGATAGAAAGATAGATAGACAGATAGATAGAATGATAGATAGACAGATAGATAAATAGATTGATAGATAAATAGATAGTTTGAATGATAGATAGGTATATTGAAAATTGATAGATAGATAGATAAATAAATAGATACATGGATATAAACAAAGATAAATAGTTAGATTGATAGATTGATAGATTGATAGATAGATTGATAAATAAATAGTTAGATAGACAATAGATAAATATATAGATAGATGGATAGACATATAGATATACAGATAAATGATAGATAAATTGACAAATTGATGGACAAAATGATATATAGATTGATACATAGATTGATAGAAAGATTAATAGATAGATTCTTAGTCATATTAATACACAGATTAATAGTAAAATTAATAGACAAAATGATAGACAGATTAATAAATAGATTGATAGACAGATTGATAGACAGATGATTTACTCACAAATAGATAGAAAACTAGTTAGATAGATAGATTGACGTACATATTTATAGACAGATTTATAGAAAATTTTATAGACAATTGATATATAGTTTGATAGACAAATTAATA